>PVKP010039601.1:0-20035 GCA_004027715.1 Plecturocebus donacophilus
CTGGTGTATACAACTTTAATTTCAAAAAGTATATAATGAAAGACATTGCAAAAATAAAATTGCTGCATGAGCATAGCGCATGTAGCCCTCCAGACCCTGCCTTTTCTATCTCCTTTTCTTCCGGCGCACGCTCTCTTCCAGGTTTGGGACCCTCTCGCTGGACGAGATTCCCGGGCTCGCGTTCAGTTCACAACAATTATAAGTGGTGTTTTCTTAATTTCTCTTTCAGATTATTTGTTGTCAACATATAGAAATAAAACTGATTTTATGTTTGTTTAATATCCTGCAATGTTTGTGAATTTGTTTATAGGTGCTAACAGATTTTTGTGAGATGTTAGTGTTTGATACAGATTATGTCAGATATTATTATTCTTCTTTTCTGAGGTAGATGCCTTTTATTTCTTTCTCTTGCCTAATATATCTTGGTGAGGACTTCCAGCACAATGTTGAATAAAAGTGGAAAGAGTGGGCATCCTTGCCTTGTTCCTGATCTTAGAGAAAAAACTTTCCATTTTTCACCATTAAGCATGAGGTTAGCTGTGAGTGAGCTTTTCCTATATGGTCCTTGTTATAGTAGCATAATTTTCTTCTATTCATAGTTTGTTGAATGTTTTTATCATAAAAGAGAGGTGAATTTTGTCAAATGCCTTTTTCTGCACCATTAAGCTGATCATAAGATTTTAAAATTCATTCATTCTGTTAATGTGGTATGTTACATTAATTGATTTTTGTATGTTGAACCAACTTTACAGCCTAGGGATAAATTCTACTTGATTGTAGCATATGATCCTGTTAAGATGTTGTTGAGTTTGCTAGTATTTGTTGAAGATGTTTGCATATATGTTCATCAGGTATACTCACCTATAGTTTTTTTTCTTGTAGTATCTTTTTGTGGGTTTGGTATCAGGACAATGTTCATCATATAAAATGAGTTTGGAAGTGTTCTCCCTTCTCTAATTTTTTGAAAAAGTTTGAGAAGCATTGGCATGAATAGTTTCTTAAATTTTTGATAGAATTAATCAGTGAAATTGTTTGTTCTTGGACGTTTATTTGTTCAGAGGTTTTAAATTACTAATTATTCTTCTTACCAGTTATTGTTCCTTTCAGATTTTCTGTTTCTTGATTAAGTCTTGGTAGATTGTATGTTTTTAGAAATTTATGTATTTTATGTTATCTAAAATTTATGTATTTTAAGATAACTTAAAATTTATGTATTTTAAGTTATCTAATTTGTTGCTATATAATTATTCATGGTAGTCTCATAATCCTTTGTATTTCTGTCACATTCATTGTAATGTCTCCTTTTTCAGTTCTGATTTTATTTGAGTCTTCTCTCTCTTTTTTTTATTCTAAGTAAAGGTTTGTTGATATTGTTGATCTTTTCAAAAAACAATTCTTAGGGGGTTTTTTTGTTTGTTTTTTAACTTTTTTTCCATTCTCAATTTTATTTAATATTTATTATTTCCATCCTTCTGCTCACTTTGGGCTTATTTTGTCCTTGTTTTTCTGGTTCTTTGAGTTGTAAACTTACATTGTTTGATATCTTCCTTTTTAATGTACCCATTTACCACTGTAAACTACTTTCTTCATAATGCTTTAGCTGCTCTCATAAGTGTTGACATATTTTGTTTTTATTTTTGTTTCTAATTTCCCTTTTTATTTCTTTGTCCCATTGGTTGTTCGAGAATGTATTGCTTAAATTCCACTTATTTGTGAATTCTTCTGTTTCTTCTGCTATTGATTTCTAGTTTCATTCTACTGTGACCAGAAAAGATTTTTGATATGATTTCAATCACCTTAATTTGTCAAGACTTTTTTTGTGCCATAACATGTGATTCATTTAGATAATGCTCCGTGTGTGCTTGAGAAGAATGTATATTCTGCTGCTGTTGGGTAGAATGTTCTGTATATTTCTTTTAGCTCCATTTTGTCTTTATTGTTGTTATAGTCTTCTGTTTTCTTATGGACTTTCTATACTGGGTGTTCTATCCATTACTGAACTGAGGTATTGAAATCTCCTACTATCATTTAATTGCTGTTTACTTCTCCCTTCAGTTCTGTCAGTAACTGCTTCATATATTTGAGTGCTCTGATGTTGGATGCATAAATATTTATAATTGTTACATCTTCCTCATGATTTCACCTTATTATCACTACATATTCCTTCTTTGTCTTTTGTGACTATTTATTATTTATTTATTTTTAGAGACAGAGTCTCATTCTGTCACCCAGGTTGGAATGCAGTGGCACAATCATAGCTTACTGCAACCTCAGAATCTTGCGCTGAAATGATCTCCCATCTTAGTCTCTGAAAGTGCTGAGATTACAGGCATGAGCCACCACAACTAGCCTTCTTATGACAATTTATTTAAAATCTATTTTGCATTGTACAAGTATGGTCCACCTCTATTCTTTTTTTGTTAACATTTTCATAGAATATCTTTTTCTATCCTTTCACATTTAACCTATGTGAATGCTTAAACCTGTCTCTTGTTATCTCAAGATCCAGCATTAAGTTGGATCTTGTGGGGTTTGTTGTTGTCGTTGTTGCTTTGAAATGGTGTCTCGTTCTGTCACCCCTGCTGGAGTATAGTGGTGCCATCTCAGCTCACTGCAACCTCCGCCTCCTGAGTTCAAACTATTCTTGTGCCTCAGCCCTCCAAGTAGGTGAGATTACAGATGCACACCACCAAGCCCAGCTAATTTTTGTATTTTTAGTAGATACGGGTTTCACCATGTTGGCCAGGCTGGTTTCGAACTCCTGAGCTCAAGTGAGTCACCTGCCTTGGTCTACCAAAGTGCTGGGATTACAGGTGTGAGCCACCAGGTCAGGCCAGATCTTGTGTTTTTATTCATTCTGTCATTTCCCATCTTTTCAAAAAGGAGATTAATCTATTTATATTTAAAGTAATTGCTGAAAGGGAAGGGCTTAGTATTGCCATTTTGTTGTTTTCTCTTGGTCTTGTAGGTTTTTTAAATTATTCATTTTCTCTCTTACAGTCTATGTTTCATTGAATTTTCTGTAGTGGCATACTTAGACTTATTTCTCCTTTTGTTTGTGTATCTTCAATAGTATTTTCTTTATGGTTGCTATTACATTTATTTAAAACATCATATAGGTAAAACAATACATTATAAATTAATCATAACTTCAGTCAAATACAAAATAAATTACATCTTTTTGTACTCTGTATCTATTAATGCATTTTTATAGTAATCGTTATTTTTATAATTTTGTATTTTACTTCTATGTCAATATTAAAATTGACATATATACCACTACTACAGTTTTATAGTATTCTGTATTTGTCTATGCATTTACCTTTACCTATGATCTTTATATTTTCATATGCTTTTGTGTTGTTATCTAGCATCCTTTCATTTCTACTTGAAGAACTTCCTTTAGCCTTTCCTTTGAAGGCAGGTCTAGTGGCAATAACTCCTTCAGTTTTTCTTTACTCAGGAATGTCTTATTTTTCCTTCATTTTTCAAAGACAATTTTGTCAGATTTAGTATTTTTGGTTGGAAGTATTTTTTTTCTTTCAGCACTTTGAATATATTATCCCACTCCCTTCTGAATTGCAAGATATTTCTGAGAAATCCACTTATAGTCTTAAAGAGACTACCTTGTATGTGATGTCTTTTTTTTTCTTGCTATTTTCAAAATTCTGTCTTCATTTGACTTTTAACAATTTAATTGTCATGTGTCTCAATATGAATTTATTTACATTTACTGTGGTTGGAACTACAACTTTTTGAATCTGGGTGTCCATTTTCTTAACTAGATTTATGGGTTTTGGGGGCATTATTTTTTCATATAAGCTTCCTTGTTCTTTCTCTCTATATTCTCCTTCTAAAACTCTCATAAAGTGTACATTGGTTCATTTAATGATGTACCATAATTTCCTAAGGCATTCTTCAACTTTCTTCATTCTTTTTTCTTTTCTCATCTTTCTGAATAATTTCAAAAAACTACTCTTTGAGTTTGACAATGAAGTCTGCTGTTTAAGCTCTCTAGTGAATTGTTCAATTCAGTTATTATATACTTTGGGTCCAAATTCACTTGGTTCTGTTTTATATTTTTCATATCTGATAATAATCTAATTTTGTTCATCCATTATTTTCCTGAAATATTGAGCATCTTTTTTACAGTCATTTTGAATTCTTTATCAAATATTTTATATACTACCATAGTTTAGGGTCCATTTTTAGAAATTTTCTTTTGCCCCTTTGATTGTGCCATGTTTCCCTATTTCTTTATGTGCCTTGTAAATTTTTCTTTGAATTCACACATTTATCAAAGCAGTCACTTCTCCCAAACTTTAAAAACTGGTACAGGGACAGATAATCATTAATCAACACAGCTATAGACTCTAACAGCTTCTCAAACCCTTTCTATGGGTGAATCTTCTCTGGACTCGTGTGTAAATTGTAAATCAGAGCGATTTTCCAGTTTCATTTTTTCCAACAATTTGTGTTTTTACTCCCTTGGTGCATGTCAGAAGTACTGATGGTTCTCTGGAGTGACCACCAGGTGCATAGTTCTGTTTTATTCTCTGTGGCCTACAGCCTTCTCTAGTATACTAGATTTCATTAGGACTCCAAGACAGTCAAGAGAGAGGCCAGTCCTTTGGAGAGACCGCTCCCCCACCCACCCCCCCGTCCCCCACACCACCAAAAAAAAAATTTCTGAATATTGGTAACACATTTCAACTCTTTCCCTCCCCTGGGAGAAACCATGTCTTGGAGATTTCTCTTGCTCATTTTACCCTGAACTAAAGAGAAAGGTGGGACTATGATGCATAAGTGTGTGCTAAGTCCTAAGCATCACTTTTGTTTCAGTGACACTCAAATTGGTACCCTTTTCTGTCAGTACTTACATTTAGAAAATACAGAAATCAGTGCCTTGAGCAGCACTCCAAAAAGTATGACTGTTGGACATATTTCAGCTTTCTCCTTTCCTACCCAGAAAGAAGCCAGGAGCTGGGAGGTGTTTTCCCAATCATACTATACTGAGCCAAGTGGAAGGACTGTGATGAATGAGTGCCATCAATTTTTACTGGCTTTGATGCCACTAGTTTTGCAGTCACCTGGGGTTTAGCAGTCTCTTAACTGTTTGTGGATTACTCAAGGAAAGAATGGATCCATGTATTTGCCATTGTCTCTGCAGAGGAAGAGGGACTGAAAATTCCTATTCTATCATTCAGTGATGTCACTATCCCTAATTCATTGGGTTTTGTGTGATAATAAAATAAATAATGGTCTTTTTAAGTCTGTTTTTTTTCACAGAGTAAGTCCTTAGTAAATATTAGTCATTTTGTTATTATTTTTGTTACTCATGTGTGACAGGAAGTAGGCAGGGTTATATGGAAAAAGTATAAGTAGTGACCATTCAGGATTTTTACATGAGAGTTGGGCTATTCAAAGTTGTCAGTTAATAAATGCGTATGAAATTTAGGCAAAATTCTTCAAAGTGATGTGAAAAATAACAGAAATCACTGTAAGCTTCTAAATAGATAAGGAAGCAAGAGATATCACCGTTTATTTATTATCCCAAGACACCAAAATTTTCTTATAATTCTTTTATGTACTATATTTTCTACTAGGCAATAATAACAAATTGTTGTTTCTTCTATACCAAAAATTTCTTCATAATAATCTGATTATGAAGTAACCTGAGGAAGAACCAAAACTTGATGGCTATTTAAATATGTGACCTTAAGAAAGAATAAGTTAGTGATAACGTTCAAAATTTATAGAATGTTTCCCCTTAAAAATTTACTGCAGATCTCCTCAAAGTGTTTCCTTCAGCTTTATAAAGGAGAAGCCAAGAGATGCTTTGGCCATTGATGATGATTTGATGAGTCAAAGAAAAAAATCAGTATATATCTATGAGTAGAATTTACATCTAGTTTTAGTGGCAAATAATTAGCTTGCTTCTCACGAACTCATTCAAAGCTGGTTGAGAGCCTTTTAACATAGAAAACTCTCTTTTAAATTGTTTATCTCAGAATAAATTTTTTGCATCAGTCTTTAGAGTCTACCTAGGAACTGGCATATATGTCAAAGTTCCTACATACAGGAACCAAAGTCTTAGATTTTATGTCTTAGTGGCATTTGGCTATCAGGTGACTCTTCCTGAATGAACTTACAAATTAAAAAATATATATTAGTTCAAATATTGTATGCATGCATATGAAAAATCATCTATGCAAATAGGCAAGGGAATTACAAGAGAGCTCAAGATTTTGTCTTGCTTTTATTTCATACTCTCAATGGGCAAAATAAAGTTTAAATAGAAGAAATTACTTGACCACTGCAGATAATATTTGCACAGAGACAGAACTGTAAGCAAATTTTAAAGTGATTGTCATTTCCCTTGAATGTGCAGTGAGATACCTAACTTTAATTAGATAATATTAATAACATAAATGAGAAAGAAAGGAACAAATAGATATATTTAAAATATATTTTCACTTTGTACTTTTCTTAATATATAAATAAAAAATAACCCAAAATATTCAACTAGATAATAGCATATGAGAAATGATTCTAGTTCATCCCATTCTAAATATTACTTTCAAGGTTCAAATACTGAGAACAGACCATAGAGATTATTTAGTATAATTTATTTGTTTGGTAGTTGAGAACACTAAGCCATAGAGCTGAATCCTTCCCCAGATCGTCATATTGACTCTAGTGTTCAAATATTATTTTATTAGCATTCTAAGAAATATAAACTAGAGCTCTACTTATATTTTTAATTTTGAGGCCACCTATAAAACAACAGAAATTTATTTTAATGTTTTTAACATATTTCTTCTATGCTTTCTACCTCCCACTAAGAGTATCATCTTCTTTGATATAAATCACAGCATCTAACAGTCTTCCATTTCTTTGAGGGCTATATGTTATTAGAAACAAACAAACAAACCCCTGATTGAATATAAATTATATTCAGTATAAATCTCTAAGTTCAGAGAATAATCACTTGATGTATCATTTTGATGTATGGTTAATCTTGTTATTTAATTTCTATTTCCAGATAAATATCTTTGTGTCCTTTGACTTATGCTTGCTGTAGAATGATATAGTTTTCAGAGGGGTGATTATTTATTGTTATGCCATTTTGGTTACTTTGCTTATTGCCAAAGTATATGTATAGTGTGTGTGCTCTGCAGCTATAGAGAGGAATGAAGATTGGAGATTGAGACATATGGGGATAGAGAAAATGAATGTTTGGGAAATCTAAAATTGGATATAATATAGAATCTTACTGCCTTCAATGTGAGAAAATCTTCTGTGTTTCTGGTAATTCTATCCTTCTAAGCACCCTCACCTATAAACAGGTGGGCAACCAGAAATAGAAATAAAAACTTAAGAGATCATTTAAATGCAGAACTGATACCTTGAGCAGGAGTGAAGCAAACCTGCAGAGAAACCATGAAAGAAGGGAACAGAGGCAGAAGAAAGTGTTATAGGAAAGGCAAGAGAAATGCCAGAAAAATATAAAGAGTAGAGCAAATACTGGGGAAAAATGTAATGTGCATATTTTTCAAAGAAGCAGAGATTTACTTCAAATTCCAAAAATATTTCTGAACATGTATAAATCCAAGCTTTTCATTTTCACAAGTAAAAATTATTTTATTTTTTCACAAATAAAAAGTATTAGTAACACAGTTAAATGAAATAGTGAACAGATTTAGGGGACAAATAAATGATCATGTAATGGCTAATTTTTAAAGAGCCTGAGAGCTATGATCAGAGAGCTACCAAATTTTAATGACTAGTACCTAGTACAGGAAGGAAGACCTTGTAGTCATAAGTTGGAAAACTTCAAAACACCTATCTAAAAAAGATGCTGGCACTATATACTTGAAAATGATCATGGTATTAATCTATTAAAATATGCATATTCTATAAGAGGGTCACAATGTTTGAGTAGGAGCATAAGATTAACAGTATTTTTTAGCTTTCAGATTTTGTGATGTGAAGTACTGACACTAGAGGCCAGTGTCTTTGTAAGAACTCGCAACCATAGGATATCATTATGTCAACTCAGTATTAAGTCTCAAAAACAATTGTGTAAGTAAAATAGTATCTAATGTCAACTTCAATCCAGAGGGAAAATACTACCAATATTTGTGATAAAATACAAACAAAATGTGCTAGACTTGAATAAATTTTTCCACTTGATCTATATTTCAGGACAGTATCAATTAATGCTCTCTAATATTAAGATTGATATATTGGAACTTAGAAAAACTCGTCAGCGAATTATAAACTCTACAAAACAATGCCTTTTTATTTTATGAGTAGAGATTAATGGAATCTCTTCATCACCCTGTATATGGAAGACCCAGCTAAAAAGATTACCTCTTTGCTTTACTTGGGTTCTGCACTTGACATATCAAACCACATTTAACGAGGAAGCAGTTCCCACAGCTATCTTGTCATGCTTCCGAAGTCGTGGGCAGTGATAAGTTTTGACTGTGCAGCCAGCATATGTCATGATAAATTTTCAACTCTCTAAATAAAGAGAATACACACTGTTCTTGGATCAAGATTAGGCTTGATTTTCCACCCACCCTCATCCTCAAACACATTCGTAACAAACATAAGTAAATCCTTGACAGGTGAATATCACCTGTGCAGTTAACTGAAGCAAAATGAACTGTGAGTAGAAAGTGTCAATTCACTGTTGCAATCATTTTCCATTAGCATAAAAAGGATCACAGATCCTCAACCCTTTAAATGTAACCACGGAGAACAAAAACTTCTGTTTCTATGAGCAACAAGGTAAGTCTATGTGGTGTCATTAGGGACTTTTTAAGGAGACGTTCTTTGTATTTCTATGTGTTGTCAATTGTATGTGTTTATTTAAATGATCTCCTTGGTCAGATTTAAATTCCTACATAATTTCTGTGCTGCCCACATGTCAAAATCTCCTCCACTCAGAAGTTGCTTTTCCTCCAGGAATAAGGGATTTTGATAATGCATGTACCAAGTAGACTCCATGTGAAGGGCTCAGAGAAATAGGAACCCCACAGAGAGGAGAACATTCTGCAAGACTGAGCAGCACATCACATGTTCCAATCAGCCTCCAGGGTGTGTGCTTGACCAATGTGCAAGCACCATATTTGAGCCAACACCAACCTCTCTATTCAATCACTCAAGCATATGCGTTGGCTTCAAAAGCAGAGACAAAAGGGACAGCTGTTCTTATTCACAGAAAGTAGGAAAAACATCACTATGCAGAGATTTGGGACTTGGCAGTAATGGTGAGCCCACATGGTTCTGGCTAGTGTGTATAGGATCCAGCATATTGTGGAAAGTTGAGGCTCCCTGCAAACCAATAAGTCTCACTGGATTTCTAAAGGAGAACAGATTCTTTATATGTGAGTCCCCATAAGAAACCATTAAATTTCAAAACAGTAACAACACATAAACTAGTAAATTAGGAGTGAGCACTTATATCTTAAAATTAATTCTTTCTTGAGGATTCCGCTAAAGATATTTTCTTAGTGATGTAAAATGGAGTTTAACATAAAATGGAGTTTTAGGAATGTACCAATTCCATAAAATTGATTACACCTGCAATCTGGTATCTTCAAAGGCAATAGGAAAATAACTACATTCCTGCTTGAAATTTTGTGTTTGCATGAATCTGTTGAAGATATTTTCTACTTTTTAAAAGGCATAACAGCAGTTAACAGCCTAATGACTTACAGTGGAGTTTAGTAAACAGGGGTTTGTTAAAGTGTAGTTCTTAGACCAGGAGCAACAACAGCACATGGGATATTGTTAAAAATGCAAATTTTCTCACAAGGTCAGGAGTTCAAGACCAGCCTGGCCAACATAGTGAAATCCCATCTCTACTAAAAATACAAAAAGTTAGCCAGACATGGTGGTGCGTGCCTGCAGTCCCAGCTAGTCAGGAGGCTGAGACAGAAGAATCACTTGAACCCAGGAGGCAGAGGTTGCAGTGAGCTGAGACTGCACCAGGGTACTCCAGCCTGGGTGACAGTGTGAGACTCTTTCTCAGAAAAAAAAAAATTACTAATTCTCAGGCTCCACCCCAGACTCCTATCAGAAACTGTGTGTGGTAGCAATATTTTTAAACAACATCTCCAGATAATTCTGATGCAAATTAAACTTTGATGTCCACTGCCTTAGCAAAAGCAAAACATTAGTAAACAATTTGTACTACGTATTATTCTAAAATATTTGCTGGGGTGGGGGAGCAAATAGAGAGAGTATCATAAAACATATAAAAACCCATTAAAATCTGACAAATTTAATCATTGTGATGGGTTTCTTCTAGCTAAGAAGATAAAAGCATAAGTTCCTTAGTCTGACACAGAGTCTTTTCACAATGTTTGCCATCTATCTCTGCAGCCTCATTCATTAGTTCAGCCATTCAGTAACTTAAATAGAATTCATTTAGTGCTTACTACATTTGGACACCAAGTAAGTAAATAGGAAAATATCAGTAACAATAGCGGACCACCCTAACCCCCAAATACTTAACATCCAGCCCCAGGCATTCCATTCCCTGCCCTTTGGCAATTCTGAAACGTGAACATGCTTTTCCTGTTCTAAAATGCTATGCCATTCCTCCTTCTTGTTTCCACATCAGAAAGATTCTTATCCATCCTATGAGATCCAGCTCAAATTGATAAAATCTTCCCTGACTTCCTGGGTAAGGTTAGTTACTTTATATATTGGGCTTTCACAGAAATACATTCATACTACTATTTTTATACCTATCACATGGTAATAGAAGTCATTTGTTTACATATTTTAAATCCACTTCTGAGGCTCAGAGACTGGCAAATTCAGGAAGAAGGAATTTGAGATATTTCTCATACGATACACAAGTGACTTGAAGTAAACGTGGAAGGTCACTATAGAAAACTGAGTAAAATAAAAAAGTTCTACCTGTTTTAGTTTCTGTGGAAAAGTGAAGAATTCTACTTTAAACGAAAAAGGTAGAGAATAACAATAATTAGTAGTGAAGGATGCACTAAATTTGAAATGTAATTGCTTAATATAGTGGTTTCTCAAAATTTGACCCATTTTCCATTGCTCAAGACTGACCACTAACAATTTGCCAATGATATTATATATGAGATTATTTGCAAGAAGTTGTACGAAGAAAATCCTCCAACCTTGGTATTTTTATGAGGATAACAATAAAGAATTTTGGGAAATCACTGTGACAGTTAATGAAAAAGTGATTATCTTTGTGTCTAGCAAAAGATAAAATGCACAATGAAAAAAAATCCTATATTGGCTATATTATGAAATTTTATCCTAAGAACCCTTCATCTAAATCCAATTCCAGTCAGAAAAGGCATTCAGACATTCTAGTACAACTTTCTCATTTTATGAATAAAGCAAATCAAGACTGAGATGATAAAATATCTTGACTACTAAAATTCAGTTCTCCTTTCACTAGGCTAGAAACTCCTTCACTATATCTTCATGTCCATTTTAGTTATCTATTACTGATGTATCAATTCAGACTAACTTAGCAGCTTGAAACAACACACATGCATTAGCTCATAGTTTCCATGGAAAAGAATTTCAAGCCCAGTTTAGCTGAATTACCTGCATCAGTGTTTCTCACAAGATGATAATCAAAGTTTTGGCCAGGGCTGTGTTCTCAGCTGAGGCTTGGCTGGGGAAAGATTAAATTCTAAGCTCCCTGAGATTGTTGGCAGAATTCAGTTCTGTCTGCATGTAGGACTGAGCTTTGGTTTCTGGTTGGCTGTCAAACGGTGGACTCTCTCAGCTCCTAGAGGCTGCCTGTAGTTCATTGTCTTGTGGACTTGAGGACGTAACATAGGCAGTCCACAACATTGGAGCTTCTTTCTTTAAGTCCGCAAGCAAGGGAAAGACTCCTGATGGACAGGCCTTATATACAACCTGTATTAGTCTGTTCTCTCACTGCTGTAAAGAAATACCTGAGACTGGGTAATTTATAAAGAAAAAAGGTTTAATTGGCTCATGGTTCCACAGACTGTGCAGGAAGCATGACAGTTTCCACTCAGCTTCTGGAAAGGCCTCAGGAAACTTATGATCATGGCAGAAGGCAAAGAGGGAGCAAACACCTCACATGATCAGAGTAGGAGGCAGGGGGAGGGGTACTACACACTTTTAAACAACCAGATCTCATGAGGACTCTATCACAGGAACATGATAAACTGCCACCATGATCCCATCACCTCCTTCCAGGCCTCACCTCCAACATTGGGTATTACAATTTGAGATAATATTTGGGCAGGGACACAGATCCAAACCATATCATAATATTATGCAGCTAATCCTGTACATACATCACATACCTCCTTTCCCTCTCTCTGTATTCTATTGGTTAGAAGCAAGTCATATGGCCATACCTGTGATGGTTAATACTAAGTGTCAACTTGACTGGATTGAAGGATACAAAGTATTGATCCTGGGTGTGTCTGTGGGGGTGTTGCCAAAGGAGATTAACATTTGAGTCAGTGGGCTGAGGAAGGCAGACACACCCTTCACCTGGTGGGTACCAGCTAATCAGCTTCCAGCAAATACAAAGCAGGCAGAAAAACATGAAGAGGTGAGACTGGCCCAGCCTCCCAGCCTACATCTTTCTCCTGTGCTGGATGTTTCCTGCCCTTGAACATTGGACTCCAAGTTCTTCAGTTTTGAGACTATGACTGGCTCTCCTTGCTCCTCGAGCTTGCAGACAGCCTATTGTGGGACTTTGTGATCGTGTAAGTTAATACTTAATAAACTGCCGTGTGTGTGTGTGCGTGTGTGTTACACACATATATTTTATATACATTTATGTATATTTTAGTTCTGTCCTATTAGTTCTGTCCCTCTAGAGAACCCTAACTGATACAACAGCCAAATTTTTAAAGTATGCAATACCAGAGAGAGGGATTATGGAGGCTCTCCTACAGTCTGCCTGCCACAGGATCTGATAGAACTTCCATTTTTTTAAACATCCCACCCCTTTATCACTGACTGATTCTTCTTTTTCGCTTCTAGCAATCAGCTAACTATGATGCTTTTGAAAAACAATTTACTAACCATCATTATTATTCACAGGTTAATTATTTTCTACTCTGAAGATGAGTGTCATTTGGATATAAAACATTTCTATTCTCCCCGATTTAATGATAACACTGAGTTTCTGTCATTATTTTTCTTTTTTGTGGTTCCCCAAGGTTTAACAAATATAACAGTATAACTAAGTGTTAATACTTTATTGCATTCCCTGCTTTACCTAGCCAGATTTTATATTTATATCCGCTATCTGTCTTGAAGTCTGAATGTATCTTTTTTGAGCCATTTCTTTTTCTGATTCTCCTAGGTGTTTTTTTCTTATTAAATGCTGTTTAAGAACCATTTTAGAAACCACAGAAAAATTGAAAGAAAGGTACAGAGAGTTCCCAAGTTCCCCTGCCCCTCCACATACACAGTTTCCCCTTTATCAGCATTCTCCATCAGAGTGACACATTTGTTACAATTGATGAATCTACATTTGGACATCATTATCACCCAGAGTCTATAGTTTACATTGTGGTTTACTATTCATGTTGTACATTCTTTTGGTTGGTAACAATAACATGTATCTACCATTAAAGCATCATACGTGGTATTTTCACTGCCGTAAAAATTCACTGTGCTATGTCTACACAGCCCTTCCTCCCTCCTTTCTAAACCCTAGCAACTACTGATTCTTTTACTGTCTCTATCGTCTTTTCCAGAATGTCATATAGTTGAAATTATATGTAGTCTATTCACAATTGGCTTCTTTTACTCAGTAATGTACATGTAAGTTTTCCCCATGTCTTTTCATGGCTTGATAACTCAATACTTTGTATCACTGAACAATATTTCATAATCTGGATGAACCACAGTTTATATATCCACTTACCTCCTAAAGGACAACTTGGTTGCTTCCAAATTTGGGCAATTATGAATAAAGCTGCTATAAATGTCAGTGTGCAGATTGTTGTGTGGACTTAAGTTTTCAACTCATTTGAGTAAATACCAAGGAGCACAATTGCTGGGGCATTTGTTAAGAGTATATTTAGTTTTCTAAGAAACTGCCAAACTGTCTTCCAAAATTGCTATACCATTTTGCATTTTCACTGGCAATAGATGATAGTTCCTCTTCCTCCACATCCTTGCCAGCATTTGATGCTGTCACTGTTCTGGATTTTGGGCATTGTGAAAAGCATGTAGAGCTATCTCATTTTTATTTTAACTTACATCTCCCTGATGACATATGATGTTGGACATCTTTTTATCTACTTATTTGACATCTGTATGTCTTCTTTGATGAGGTGTCTGCTACAATCTTTGGCACATTTTTAATGTTGAGTTTTAAGGGTTAATTGTGTATTTTAGACTGCAGTCCTTTATCGTATATGTCTTTGGCAAATCTTTTCTTCCATACTGTTGGTTTTCTTTTCGTTCTCTTGACAGTGTTTTTCACAGAGTAAAACGTTTTAATTTTAAGAAAAAGCATTTTGTTAATTCTTTCTTTCATAGATTGTGCAAAGATGATGTCATGTTTAAAAAGTCATCACCGAACCAAGTTCATCTAGATTTTCTCTTATGTTACCTTCTAGGAGCTTTGTAGTTTTACATTTTTACATTTAAAGCTGTGATTTATTTTGAGTTAATTTTTGTATAAAGTACAAGGTCTATGTTTAGATTCATTCTAGATTCATGTGGATGTCCAGTTTGTTGAAAATCAACTTCATTTGTTGAAAAGACTATTTTTCCTCCATTGCATTGTCTTTGTTTCTGGAACAAAGATTAGTTTGAATATATTGTGTGGCTCTATTTCTGGACTCTCTATTCTGTTCTGTTGATCTACTTATCTAATCATTCACTAGCAACGCATTATCTTAATTAGAGTAAGTCTTGAAGTTACAGTGTATCAGTGCTCCAACTTTGTTTTTTATTTTCTCCAATATTATGTTGTCTATTCTGAGTCTCTGCCTCTCCATATGAAGATTAGAATTAGTTTGTTGATACTCACAAAATAATGTGCTGGCATTTTGATTTGAATTGCATTGAATTGATAGATCAAGTTTAGAAGAACAGATAACTTGAATTATTGAATAATCTTATCCATGAACATGGTATATTTCTCCATTTATTTACTTCTTTGATATTTTAACAGAGTTTTGTAATTTTTCTCATACAGCTCTTGTGCATATTTTGGTAGATTTATTCCTATGTATTTCATTTCTGTGGTGCCAATGTTAATAGCATTGTGTTTTTAATTTCAAATTTTCTTGTTAATTGCTGGTATATAGGAAAATAATTGAGCTTTGTATATTAATATTGTATCCTGCAATCTTGCTACAATTGCTATGAGTTCACAGAGTTTTTTTGTTGATGTTTTTCGGATTTTCTACATCAAGAATCATATGGTCTGCAAAGACAGTTTTATTTCTTCCTTCTCAATCAGCATACCTTTAATTTTCTTTTCTTATCTTATTTCATTAACTATGACTTCCAGGAAAATGTTGAAAAGAAGTGTTGAAAGAGGACATATTTATGTTCCTGATCTTAGAAATTTTCTAGTTTCTTACCATTCCGTATGATGTAGCTTTTTCTAGATATTCTTTATTAAATTGAAGGTTTTATCTTACATTTCTAATTTAATGCCTCAAGATTTTTTACCCATAGAAGAAATTGTTCTTTTCATGTCTTTTTTGCTACAGTTGGGCTCATAGTACATATTCTTTCTCTATGCTGTATCTCAGATTGAATCTTCCTCCCTATTGCCACCACTGCTGTCTCATCCCATCTCACGTGAATAGTATAATAATAGCTTTCTCCTCAGTTCTGTTGAATGTACTTCCTCCTCTTCTGTTCTGTTGTTCTGCACATTAAAGTCACACTTTTCCTCCTAAAGCACTGTGTTTATTTTGTTACATGGCTTTCTTTTGCCTGCCATATTAAAATTAAATATTTAGAATCCATTATCAATTTGCTCCAATCTACTCTCTCAATTTTTCATTGTGCCTGGAGTAAGTGTTTAAGATTTGTAAGAAGGAAGGAATGAAGGAGAAAGGAAGGGGAAAAAAAGGATGCAAGGAAGGCAGGAGGTTAAAAGTTGTAACTTTTGTATTTCTGTTTTATCTCCACCCATGCTTGCCAAATTACACTATAGAAAACATTTCTTTTATTCCAAGCATGTCATTACAGTTGTTTTTACCTCCATTATTTTCCTATGCCACATTTGGATTGTTCAGCAATCCTGGATCGCTTCTACAAAGAAGATTCAAAATCACCTCTCTATCCCCATTGACCAGATGGCAATCTCTGCTCTAATCACTACACTCCTGGACCACTTCAACTTAATTTCCATTTAACCTCACTGCTGTCAGTCTCTGTCCTTTGTAATCAGCAGAAAATACTGCTGCCAACACCAGCTTTGTTGCCTGCCAGTCCTCAAACCCTGTGTTTGCTCCCTGTCACTACTGTACAAAATTCAAATTCTTCATGATTGATTTTCTGGCTCTTCAAATGAGTTCCTCTGCTGAAACTTCAGGCAAACTAAGGTCCATTACCCCCCAGATTGTCTCCCCTTTTATTGTTGGTTGAATAGCCACTGTTTCCCAAATCGATTTACAAATTTACATTTTTACTTTTCTTCTGAATCATCCAAGTTCACTTTCATTTATAACTCTTTAAAAGTCTACTCTGGCCAAATAAGGATGGAAAAAATCATACACCCAGAATTATCCTTAGAAAAAAAATGACCTATTTGGTTTTTCCATTCCAAGATTATCACTTTATTCATAACAGGAGAGACCTTCTACCACATCACCTCCTCCTACAACACAAAATAAGCATAGCCAGGAAATTAACAAAGAAACAAATACACAGTAATAAACTGAAATGTATTTTACAATATAGTTTTTTTTTGAAGATAGGTCTTAAGAAAATCACATCACATTTTTCTAACTTCTTTCCTGTGTCAGTACACTGTGGTTGCTCCATAATTATCAAATGATAAAAGTACATTAAGTTATATTTTGGTAAAGAATAAAAATATGAAACTTGACATTTGAATAAAGCTGAATATTTGTCTATCTTTCTATTAAAAGGACCAAAAATCACTTCTATTATAAAATGTAGTACTACATGTATTAGTATATTTTACCTTTGTTAAAATACTGGTTTAACTCCTATTAGAACACATAAGCTATAATTTACAATGCATCAGAAAAGAAATATTCCACTACTGTTTTTTTTTAAATATTTTCATAAGAGCTAAAAGTAGGATGAAAGTAATAAAAATAAGTTTGCTGTTTTTCTCAGATCTTCATAAATTGACTTCAGAGTATGTAGATGATACATAGTCATTGAGACAAAGTATTCTCATAAAAATACTATTCCTCACCCTCCTATATCATTATATAAAAATAAACAAAGCTCTTTGAGATAAATGAGCACAAAATGAATTAACTCTTAAGGTATTTTTTTTTCCTCACGGACACTCAGAAGTTTTATTATTTTAATGAGGATTTTATCACCTCACACATAAAAATTATATAACATGAGGGCCTGGTGGGGTGGCTCACACCTTTAATCCCAGCACTTTGGGAGGCCAGGGCAGGTATATCACAAAGTCAGGTGATGGAGACCATCCTGGATAACATGGTGAAACCCTGTCTCTACTAAAAATAAAAATAATTATCTGGATGTGGTGGCATGCACCTGTAGTCCCAGCCACTTGGGAGACTGAGGCAGGAGAATCGCTTGAAACTGGGAGGTGGTAGTTGCAGTGAGCCAGGATTGTGCCACTGGACTCCAGCCCAGGTGATAGTGCAAGACTCCATATAAAAAAAAAATTATGTAACTTGAACAAGTCAGTTATGTGATCCCAGCTCCGGTAGTAACACAAGGTAAACTATGCATTTGATATAGGAACGTTTTTGTGGCTTTAAATACCCAACCTATTGTTGGAGCATTTAGTATAATTTGAACTCATCACAGTAGGTATTACACATCATAATGCAAATGTTAAAGAACTCTGATCTAGCCAGTACTTTACACTGAACTTCTATCTCAAATAATATTCTTAAAAATTATCCATTTGGAAGTGTGCTAATTAAGAACAGGGTCATTTGTATACAATTATCCTGCCTTGAGGAGTACAGTTATGAGCCACATGACATTTCAGTTAACCACAGACCACGTATGCCATGTTGGTCCCATAAGATTATAATACTGTATTTTTCCTGTGCCTTTTCTAGGTTTACACAGGTTTAGATATACAAATAACATTGTGTTACAATTGCCTACACCATTCAGTACAGTAACGTGTTGCACCGGTTTGTAGTCTAGGAACGATAGGCTATACCACATAGCTTAGGTGTATACCACAGAGCTTAGGCTATAACATCAAGGTTTGTGTTAGTATACTCCATGATGTTCACACAATGACAAAATTACCTATGGATACATTTCTCAGAACCATCACTAAATGATTCATGACTGTTTACTGTAGGTTGAAGAGAGTCATTTAAACCAAATATTATAAGATGATGTGGTAGGTAGTGTTATTGAAAAAAACCTAGATAATAGGGTGACTTAAATAAGGAATACTTAACTCACCCTTGGAAGATGAGAGAAAGCAAAGTGGTGAGGTACTTCTCTCTAGGCTTGAAGGCTGAGAAGGAGTTATTCAGAGTAGTAGGTGAAGGGGAGAAAGGAAAGGGCAGGCATTTCAATCAAACACAGTTTGCCATTTGAATGGCTGGAGCATAGGGAGTGTTACAACAGAGGAAGCCAAAG
Source organism: Plecturocebus donacophilus (assembly GCA_004027715.1). Lineage (NCBI taxonomy): Eukaryota > Metazoa > Chordata > Mammalia > Primates > Pitheciidae > Plecturocebus > Plecturocebus donacophilus. The sequence goes on from PVKP010039601.1 coordinate 18,826, forward strand.
AGCTTCCAGATGCTAGATGTGGATGCATTAGCACACCGTTCTTTCTATCTCCAGTTAATTAGACTCTTCCTGTCTTAGGACCCATGGAGAAAACGTACCTTATGAATCCACATGGACACAGTATACAAAATAAAGTCCTCTGAATTACATCTGTTTCAGTCTTGCCTGCTTGCTTGTAAACTATAAGAAAAATAAAGGTCCATTTTAAAAATAATTCGTAAAACACATTTTTTAAAAAGCTTTCATTGCCATAAAAATTAGTAACCCAAGTCAATTACCTTAAATTTGCATATTGTACACCCCCATTCCAAGTGTTTAAGGTTTTAAACATGTGTTTAAAAGCACGTTTGTGTATATGAATATTTAATATGGAGTATGTAATTAAACAAGTCTGTGTGTGTGTATATATATATATTTACTCAGCATTATCTTTAGCAGAAAATAATGGAATGTTCTGCACCCTGGCATTCATGATTCTGTTGTCCTGGTACATATGGTGAGTAGGAATAGTACTTGAGGCTCACTCATGCAGTTACTTTAATGAAAGCATCACAATCAGGCACTCTGCAAAGCAGTATTCTGTTCTTCTGTTCATTAAATACATCTCCCATCCCTTTCAACTTTGCATAAATTGCACAGGCAGTGTTATTTACCAATTGGAACCGGCAACAGTAAATTAGCACCGGCCGATTATAAGACTTTTGCCCAGTGAACTTTATGTTCCCCCATTGAATCCATTTATTGTTGCCATTCCTGCTTTGGAATATGACTTCCCTAGAAAGCATTTCTTCATTCATTCAGCCTCTGTGCTGGAAACAGACAACAGCTTGAAGCCAGCAGCTGCTCTTGAACAAAGCAGGTAGAGAGGCAAGAAAGGCTGTTGAATCCATAACAATAAACGCATCATGACATAATTACAGTAAATCTCCAGAGTGACCTGCACATACTCAATGCCATATGGTTATTTTTGGTACTAGAAACATGTAGCTGAAAGCCATAGTTTAGTCACTTTCTGAAGCACTCCTGCTGGCATGAAATTGATTTTTTATCTAGAAAATTAACATGAATATTTATTGACAGAAGTGAAGACTATATTTGCACAGTCAGCTAAGAGTGCCAGTAAATTTAATAAAAATATTTGAGTTTTATTTTACCTAAAAGTATACGAATAGGTGAATAGAAGGTTTTGTTTTCTTTTGTTATGAAGTTA
>PVKP010039602.1:0-13672 GCA_004027715.1 Plecturocebus donacophilus
GATCTGCCCAGGGGACACATGTGTTGTGGACATGGCTAGGACACAGGACGCATTGGGAGTATGCAGAACAAAAGCATGAGGAGGATGACGAGGTGCCATCTGGAAGCAAAACATTGCTAGGGCGGGTGAACAGTGTGAAGGGTGCACAGGGGCCATGTCCCTTTTAAAGAGTACAATAGAGACCAGAATTAATGTTTAGGAACTAAATAGAAACTGTCACCAGCCGTAGAGGTCGGGTAGGAGTGGGGCATCAGAGTGAGGGACTCGGAGATCCCCAGGAGGGCAGTGGCGGAGAAAGCAGAGGACAGGGGCCATTTGGAACAGATGTCAGGGAAAGCATCAGCAAATGTGTGAATGAGGGGTGCAGGAACATGCAGCCCAGAGACCTAACTCCCACCTCCTCTCTCTCCACGGTTCCTGTCTTTTAACACCTTCGTTTTATGAATATATCTTATTGGGAAAATCGAGGCTGCAATTTCCCCATTTCCCTTCAAACTCACATTTCTAAACCACAAGGTAATGAACTGTATATTCTGGAGAATCAGCTTCGTTTCTTGGCATTTTTTTTTTAGATGGAGTCTCGCACTGTTGCCCAGGCTGGAGTGCAATGGCACAATCTCCACTCACTGCAACCTCAACCTCCTGGGTTCAGGTGTTTCTCCTGCCTCAGCCTCCCAAGAAGCTGACATTACAGGTGCCTGCCACCACACTCAGCTAATTTTTTGTATTTTTAATAGATGGGGTTTCACTATGTTGGCCAGGCTGGTCTTGAACTGCTGACCTCATGATCCACCCATCTCAGCCTCCCAAAGTGCTGGGATTACAGGCATGAGCCACAGCTCCTGGTCTCTTGGCATTCTTATAGCTTCATTCTCTCCTAGTCCCACCAGCCCCCGATATGCAGAATCAGCTTTCTGCTTCATCCTCAGTGCGTGGGAGGAACTGTGGAGTCCCATTGTTCTCCTGGAGTAGCAATCCCTGCATCTTAGAGCACTGACACCCGGGGCGGGGGCACCTTGATAGAGCACCTTAGTGCTCCGAGACACAGGGCACTCTGTTTCCTGTAGACCATAGCCGTTTTCCAGCCTTTGTTTTGTTGCTAAAGCCCATAGCTCTCTCCTTCAAGTTCCCATTCTGATTTCCTGCTTGGCTTATTGTCATAATGTTGAGAAAACCAACAATCAGGTTTCAACCTGCTTCTTTCAGCCAGTAAATTTACCTGCGTCTGCCCTCACCTGGCTTCCCTCAACCAATAAGCCTCACTCCGCCCTCCTGCCATCCCAGAGACATTTGTTCCTTTCTATGCCTCACTCACTCTGCTGCCTGTATCTTCTGCCCTCTTCAGTTTCTTCCAGGACATGCATTGTTCCTTCAAGTTTACCTTTTGTTGTTGTTGTTAAATTTCTCCCATTTGCTTCCCCCTATTTAAAAACACTTAATGGTAATTATATTGTGATTATAATTTCTTACATTTACTGAGCACATTGTTTTCATAACAACCCTATGATACATATTCTATTGTCCCATTATATATATATAAAGAGAAATTGAGTCACAGATAAGTAACCCACACAGAAAACAAAACACACAGCTAGCAAGTGATAGAACCAGAATGTGAACTTGGACAGAAAAATCCATCAACTTAGCAACTACATCATGGGACTACTCAGAACTTCCTCTTCCTTTATAAAAAAGGAAGCCAGCTTCCCCTGGGTCCTGCCCTTCCCCAATCTACCCTTTATTTTTAAGGCATCTTTACTCTTCCTGTTACATCCAAACTCCCCAAAATGAGTTCGTATTCACCACTGCTTTCTTATTGCTTGTGTGCCATGCAGACTTTTGCAAATGTCCACAGAACTGGCTTTCTGTAGTTCTGCCGTGATCTCAAAATTGTCAATCCAAAACCATTTTTTAATCTAAAGGAGTCTTTCCCTCTGACCCCTGTGTTGCTGTTTGTCTCTGCTTCTCTGAAGACACCTGCTTACCTGCTGCCTTGTGCTGCAAGCTTCCTTCAGTGTGTGTATCTGTTAGCTCTGATTGTATTCTGAACTCTTGGGTGGCAAAATGTTTTACAACTCTTACTTCTACACCATGCACTTCGTCTGTAGCACATTTCCAACACATGCCCATCAGCTCTAACTGGGATGTAATTGGAATTGTCTCTCAGTGGCTCCCTGACTTATTACACACTCAGCGGAAATAGGTTGCTTTAAACTGCACATTTTATTTTTCTTTTCAACATTACTTCAGCCCTCTGTGGCTAGAGCCTCTGGTTCACAAAGGTTTTTAATTGGAACATGTGAAGAGCTAAAGCCATGAAAGACACCCAAAGGCAGAAGAATCTTGATTATTTTTGTCCCAAGTCATTCTAAGCAAGTGAGAAACCCCAGTACCACATCACTAAGCAAATCTTCCAGAGGAAAGGGAAGGACTTTCCACACACACCATAGACAGTGTTTTACAACTTTCTGTTGTACCCCTTAATTTGTTCAAAATTGGGATTCATTCATGAAGGTGTCAAAGACATGGTGAGAAGGAATACAATGATAGGTCCCCAAGATTCATTTTTCCAAGGAGCAAATAAACACAGGCCAAGAGTTATACACAGTAACTCTACAAAACTGAAATTTCCCATGACCAGTAAAAACTTTCTCTGGGCGGGCACGGTGGCTCACACCTGTAATCCCAGCACTTTGGGAGGCTGAGGCGGGCGGATCACGAGGTCAAGAGATCGAGACCATCCTGGCCGACATGGTGAAACCCCATCTCTACTAAAAATACAAAAATTAGCTGGGTGTGGTGTGTGCACCTATAGTCCCAGCTACTCGGGAAGCCGAGGAAGAAGAATCGCTTGAACCGAGGAGATAGAGGCTGCAGTGAGCTGAGATCGCACCACTGTGCTCCAGCCTGGCAACAAAGCAAGAGTCCATTTCAAAAAATATATATATATATTTCTCTGTGCCAAATGTGGGGATGGGATGTCTTCAGGGACCACCTTTGGCTGTGTAGGTTTCAATCTGCTCCAGAACACATCTCTAACCTGCCTATGGGTTTTTGGTCCTTACAGCTCCTGATGGTCCACCTCAGGAAGTTCACCTGGAGCCTATATCATCTCAGAGCATCAGGGTCACATGGAAGGTAAACCTAGCAAACACTTGTATTCCCGGTGCTTTTCCCATGGGGTGAGCCCTTCACTCATGCTCAGTGTTAAGACACCAAGACTCAAATTTTACGAAACTTTTTTCAAAATTAAATTGAAAGCCCTTTTCTTAAAATGCAATATTTGTATCCACATTTTGAATACTTTTACAGCAAATTCTGTATCTCAGAGAGATAAAGTGGTTATCTTTTTTTTTTCCTTGACTCTTGACCAAGGTCCTAAGAGTGGTCTCTACAGAGATAGTGGAACTGATGTCCCTGACTGCATGCTCTCATTTCATCCTAGGAAAAATGTTTCCAAACTGCTTTTTTTAATAGCAAAGCATGAGGTGGCAGACAGTCCTCTGAGGTGGCAGAAATAAGTCCATGTCCTCTCTGTCCCACTAACTAGATGTATTCTCAAGAAATCTCCTTAATTTCCTTGCCAAAGGTGTGAGCTGTTGAATCAACTGACTCCCAGGCCAGTGCTACCCCGGGCGTGGCCCACAGCGGCAGACTGGCTGCTGGTTACTTTCGTGTTGGTTGTCAGTGGCTGGGAGAGAAAGAAAGCTTGAGCCACACTGTAAATGACTACGTCACGGAGCGCATTGTTTCATTCAACTGCCATTCCATAGCAAACTTTCTCAAGGAAGAAAGCAGCTGTTGATTCTGGCGCAAGCTCCTCACCAACCACCCCTGTCCCATGACCTTCAAGTCAGTAGCATGGCCCTGATCTAGTGAGCCATGGCGTTAGTCATCCTCCCGCATGTGCTCTTGGAGACGACTGCGTTAGGACAAATTCCATTCCATCCAGAATGTTATTATCAAATCAGAAGTTCCGCAAGATTGCGTTGACTATCCCAGCTCTGAATTTCTCTCATTGCCTGTGATTTTTTGCCTTATCTCTTTTGTCATCCTGTTTTTCCTGGTGCCACTTGGAGAAGAGGGTAACCATCAACCACCATGAGGTCTTCACATCACACACCTCTTGTAACCATTGCATCTGTTTGTTTGCTTGTTGTTTGTTTTCATTCTAGTGTGAATTATTTCATAAAATGACCAGCCTCTGTAACAAAAATGGATTTTTATTGTCGGGGTGGTTACCTCCTTTGGTATTACACGCGTTAATACAGAGAGCCCCTTTGTGTCAGCTTTTCTCAACCGCAGCCAATGAGTTGTGTTTCCAGCGGGCAGTGTGATGTGACTGTTTAGCTGCACAGACAGTGCAGGCCAAGGAGTGTGGGCGGCGGTGTCATTGGTCTTTGTGAGCACATCCACCCCCTGCGAGCATCACACACATTGTGGAATAAAGGCACTCAGCAAGCCATAACCTCACACGCATTCCTGACATTCTACAGATGGAATGCTGACTCACTCTGTCTTGAATGGAAGACTGTGAAGTTTCACCCACTAGCTTTACACATTCTCTTGCATTTTGCCCTGAAAAAGACCGGGTATTACTGTGGCCTCAAAAGCTTTTTGGGTCTTTTGGGTCCTGCATGAGAGAGGTGTCTGTCCACAGAGGATCTAGCTCTTATAACTAAAAATGGAAACTTCTGAGGCTTTAAAAGGCATTGTATCCTTTCTCTCTGTAGAAAGCAGCCACAAAAGTCAGTGCATTGCAGTTAAATTTCTTTTTAGTGCCTAAGGATGAACGTGTTGTGGGACTACTAAAAGGAAGCCTGGCTTTCATTAGATTGTGAATCGACTGTAATATATTGTTCGCAGAGGAGCACGATCTGTCTCCGTAGCGGGTCTTTGTGGCGTGGCCTGTTGGCAGGCGGACTTGCCGGTGATCTAACTGACTAATGAGGTAGGGGCTGCCCTGCGACCAGCTTATCATTTCACGTTGGCCTGTTTATGTAATGAGCTTTTAAAGCACATCACTGATTCGATTGAATTGGACGCTATTAGACGAAATCTAAAGTGTGTGTAAAGGACAGTGTGTTACCTACAACATGCCTTTATTTATGGCATAAAATTCAGAGTATATGTTTTGTTTAAGGAGAAAGAAAGGAGGAGAAATAGCATTAGCACCCAAGAGACAGCCCTGCATCTGGCAGCCAGGGTGGACGTATGCAGTCGTGGGCAGCCTGAGGCGAGTGCTCGTTCATCGTCAGGGATGCTGATCAGAAGTAAAAGATGCATTCAGCAGAGAGACACAGGGTCAAGGAGAAAATAGCTCTGGGGTTTTGGTGGGAAAATAGCCATTTCGACTCTCAGCCTTTTAAAGGTGAGGGGTGCTTTGGTGCTCTTTCTCTAACTCTGGAGATAGATATTGTGTTTATTTAATTATCATTGAACCAGCCCTGCTTCTGTAACAACACCCTCTATTGATCAAAATCAGCAACTTTCCCTTTCTATTTTATTTTATTTGCTTATTTTATTTATTTATTTCGAGATAGAGTCTCCCTCCATTGCCCAGGCTGGAGTACAGTGGCATGATCTTCGCTTACTGCAACCTCCATCTCCCGGGTTAAAGCAATTCTCCTGCCTCAGCCTCCCAAGTAGCTGGGATTACAGGCATGTGCCACCAGGCCCAGCTAAGCTTTTTGTATTTTTAGTAGAGATGAGGGTTTCACCATTTTGGCCAGGCTGATCTTGAACTCCTGACCTCAAGTGATCCACCCACCTCCCAGAGTTCTGGGATTACAGGCGTGAGCCACAGCACCCGGCATCCTTTTTATTTTCGTTATTTCTTTCACCAAAGAAGAGTTTCTGATTTTAGAATCTTTCATGTCCAGCAAAGGTTGCTCAGGACCTAGTGAATGCAGCCACCCACAGCAGCTGCAGCACCCGGATTCAGGCCCCTTGCCTTGCCCCACCTTCCCCGGGATACTTGCCCATGCAGCAGTCCACAAGTGTCATTGTCCTTCCTGACAGTGTTTACGTGGTTTGTAGCATGCCCACCTCTCCCGTCCAGTCCTGCTGATTTGAGGCCCAGATCGTGCATGACTGCCCCCCATGAAGATGGAAATCTCCAAAGTGCAATTACAGTTTCACTCTCTGTGTTATCCATCGCTCTTGATGATGGCTCAGGGAGGTTCCTACCCCGTGGCTTCTGCAGTCTGTTTCATGTGCATCCCCTCCACTGTTCTGGGAGCTCCTTGGTAGCAGGGAGAGAGGCTTACACAGCTCAGATCCCCCCTGGCTGGCTTGTGTTTCATGAATGAATGAATGGGTGAGTGAAGGAGAGGTGAGTGTATATGTGAGTTGGGAATGAGGAGGCCTAGAGGACAAGTGTTCTGTATCACAATTGCCTGTGAAGCATTACGTGTTTCAGAGACTGCCTTGGAGAAGGCACCCCAGCTGTTAGGATCTCCAGATGGCAAACATGCTAAGCCCAGGTCTAACTTATGATACAGTGAAATGTCCTAGCCTGAACGATGGTGGGCACTCAAAGATGTGAATCACACTCAGAACACCAGACAGACCGAGCACTTTTCATATGAGTTTCTACTATAGTAATTTTCAATATAGTTTATTGAAAAGTAAAGGGCAGTAGTAGTCCAATTTGTGATAAATTTCATGGGAAACGAACATCTTCACATCTTCGCATCCCAAATGTAAGTCCATAGAAAGAGGTTCAAGAACCAGGAGCGTTTTCGTTGTCTATATTATGCAAGATGAAGGCCTGGAAAGGCTCTTAAATGCTTTTACAAATGTAAATTAAAGTACTAACCAAGGCCTTGACAGAAATTCGAAAGACAATGTAAGCAGTTCTGAATAAAATAAAAGTAAATGACAATAACATTTCATTTGACATTCTTGAAAAAACAAGAGTCTGTGTAAGCAAACACAATTTAATTTAGGGCATGTTTTGTTTCTGATTCAAAATGTGAAAGAATATTTAAAGCTATACATAATTGATAACGTATTTGATAAAGTACCTGAAAATTATACAACTGAGGAATTCTTTGGTTTTTCAGAAAATACCAATTTTTAATTTATCTCCTAAAGTGTCTCTTTTAATAGTGTCTGTCACCTTCTCTCCTAATCAGTTTTGGAATCAGCAGACCCTCCTTTTATGCAAATTAAGGACAATTTGATTGCCAGCTACTGTGTTCATGCTTACAGTTGTGAGTGTGTATGTGTGTGTGCACGTGTGTGTGTGTGTTTGCCGTGGTCACTCATAAAATATACTTTATTTAGAATATTTAATTTCTACATACATCTCAAAACATTTATCCAGAGAATGCAATTTAAGACAGATTTTTTTCCTGTTGATATAAAATTTATGTTCTTGTTTTATTTTTGCATTAAATGAGAAATCTTTGCAGAATCACAGGCTGTCCCCAAAATTTGAAATTGTCAGTTGCTTAAATATCCTGTGCTGAGAACAATTATCAAAGTGATGACTTGCAATAAAAATCCTGAGAATGATGTTACCACTTTCTTGGCCCTCAGTATCATACTATCTGGCTGAAAATTTTACTTAGAATGAGCGAAATTCTCATTTAGAATTGAGAAAGAGAGGTATGATTTCTGTAAAATATTAAAGTTGAATATTTAGAGACTTAATTAAATTTCAGTAATCTGAGAGTATTTTTTTTAACTGGAATATCACATCTCTGCTATCCCCAGTAATTCCACCTAATTGAATCATCATTACAACCTATTAAGTTTCAGAGTTGAGCTCTTACAACAGGAAAATGGCTCAGTCTGTCATGTAAAAACAAAAGTGCCGTATGTCCAGTGACCTCCATAGTAACGGTTTAACAACTGCAGACTGCACTTGCCTTCTGCACTTAAATCCCTCTACCTCCAGGAAGTGGCAAGGAACCTTGGAAAAAGCAGCCTAGAGGCACCTTCCAGCACTAGGATTTCTTGGCCAGGGGTGCCTGGAACAGCTGTCCTTTCTAGTATTTGCTCCCTGCCAGGCCCTATGCTAAACTTTTACATGCATTATCTCATTGCATCTGTGAGCTGGGAACACCCAGTTTTGTGCAGAGGGAGATCCTGAAGACAAAGGAACTTGGCCAGGTTCTGAAGGCTGGTGACTAAGAGATTAAGGACTTCCACCTAGGCTGTCTGGGTCTGCCTCCTGGGTTTCTGAGCAATCAACAAGTTAATTACTATGAAGTGCCAAGATTATAGTTCATGCATAATAATGCTCAATAAATATTAATTCCCTTTACTATTTCTTCCCAACTCATGTTCCAAATTACACCCCACCCCATAAAAATTAGAGGAGATATATGACATTTACATTCTTACCTACTATCTTTTTCTTTCCAAATTGTAAACTTAACCTTAGAGTAACTTCCGTAGTCAGTAGATGACCTTTTTTCCTATATCAATTGAAATTCAAAAACGTTGCCTTGAAATAAACTCTAATGCAATGCATTAGAAGGCAAGAATTGTATTTTGCCTTGATTTAAAGAGCATATTATCAGAAATGCAAATAAAGTTACAACTAAAGGGATATTTGGACATCTACTGATACCTATCCTTAGGCCTTTTTTTAGCGCATCAACAATATGTTTTACAATTGGACTAGGTCTTGAAGTCGGGAAAGTAGGTCAAAAATTGCATATGTAACATACATATGCAATATTACATATGCAATATGTGTAATATTACATATGTAATATTGCATATTCCCTGTAATGCTTTATAGGGAATATTATGCATAGTATGCTTATTAGACAATTTAAGTTTTTTAAAATTAATAAAAAATTAATATATAATGGCTATGGGTCCACTCTGGAATCCATAAGGTGTTCCCCTGAATAACAACCCCAATTTCAGTCCCTACCCTAGATGCTGATTCCCCCCACCCTACCAATGGCTCTGGACAGCACTGCCATTTCTCATGAAAAATATCTCCCAATAAATGTAAATATTGTGAAATTTGCCCAACAAAATAATAAAAGTTTATTTCAAATAACCTAATACTAGATGGATAGGGTTGGGCACAGTGGTTCATGCCTGTAATCCCAGAACTTTGGGAAGCCGAGGGGGGTGGATCACTTGAGATCAGGAGTTCGAGACCAGCCTGACCAACAAGATAAAACCCTATCTCTATTAAAAACTACAAAAATTAGTCAGACATGATGGTCCATGCCCGTAGTCCCAGCTATTCAGGAGGCTGAGGCAGGAGGATTGCTTGAGGGGCTGCAATGAGCCAAGATTTCACAACTGCACTCCAGCCTGGGTGACAGAGCGAGACTCGTCTCAAAAAATGAATTAATTTTTTAAAAATAGATGGATAGGGAGTAATTTAATAAAAGTATTCAGAAGACCATCTTAAGACAGTTTTATCGGTTCTCATATAATCCTAACTCTGCTTTTCACAGAGAACAAATCGGAAAATCAAGCTAAAGTGAATATGGTATTGAGCATTATATATGAGATGGATGGCATCCATAGGGGGAGTACATAGGTAGATATACACTATTTAATATGCTGAATTTCCTCATACAACCATCCTTAAGCCACCTCACTGATGACATGGCCCATCTTTTCAGAAAAATCAAGTGAGGCAGATAAGTTAGAAAACAGAGCACAGATGTTAGAATGAAAAATCAAAGTAAAACATATATCCAATCAAGAATTACATAGAGGCTGGGCATGGTGGCTCAAGCCTATCATCTCAGCACTTAGGGAGGCCAAGGCAGGTGGGTCACCTGAGATCAAGAGTTTGAGATCAGCCTGTCCAACATGGTGAAACTAACTCTATTTCAAGATAACCCACAACATTTTGAAAGCCAAACTATTCATTGTATTAAAAACTTTGAAAGCTATTTTAAATTCTTTCAAGTCATGTAATCAATTCTTCTGTTCTTTTGAAAAATTTGAGACAGAAGATAAAAGTATTTGTGCTTTGAGTAATTATAGATGTATAAGAAATAAAACCATTTTACCTCCGTGTCTTCCCTGCCAGTAACAAAGTCGGAAACAAGGTTTATTTTGCTGTAAATAACACAAGAGTTTAGGTGCAGATCCTTAGTGATGTTAAGAAGCAAGGCTTCCCGGGGAAGGACAGTGTGATTCACGGAGTGCCTGAGTTGCTCCCGTGGGCCCATGTGGAATCTGTGGCACGCACGGCAGCTGGATGTGTGGAGTGTTTCTCCCCAACATAAGCCACAGTGTTCACAGGGGCCCGTGGTCTGAATGCTTCTAGGACATTCCTAACAGGCAACATGGGACATATTGGACAGCTGTTTCTTTTTCTTTTCTTTTCTTTTGCTTTTTTGCTTTGTTTTTGTTTTGAGACAAGGTCTCATTCTACCACCCAGCCAAATGGAGTGTAGTGGCTCCATCTCGGCTCACTGCAGCCTTGACTTCCCAGGCTCAAGTGATCTTCCTACCTCAGCCTCCTGAGTAGCTGGGACTACAAGTGCACACCACCATGCCCAGTCAACTTTTTCATTTTTTTACAGCAGTAGGGTCTTACTATGTCGCCCAGGCTGGTCTCAAATTCCTGGCCTACAGCAGTCCTCCTGCCTTGGCCTCCTAAAGTGCTGTGATTACAGGCATGAGCCACCATGCCTGGAGTAGACAACTTTTTCAGCATTTCAATATTCTCCCCCCAAATACCTATTCATGCATGTTGATGTCGAAAATTCCCATACCTATTCATGCATGTTAATGTCTAAAATTCCCTTTAGTCAAGGCTAAAGCCTCTCGTTGCCCAAAAATAGATAAGAAGCTAGGCATGGTGGCTCATACCTATAATCCTAGCACTTGGAAAGGCCAAGTTGGGAGGATTGCTTGAGCCCACAAGTTTAAGACCAGCCTGGGCATCATAATGCGATCTAATCTCTACCAAAAAAAAAAAAAAAAAAAAATAGATGAATGTGGTGGTGTGTGCCTGTGGTCCCAGCTGCTCAGGAGGCTGAAGTGGGAGGATCACTTGAGCCCAGGAGGTGGAGGCTGTAGTGAGCTGAGATGGCACCACTGCACTCCAGCCTGGGTGACAAGGTGAGACTCTGTAAGGAAAGGGAAAAGGGAAGGAAAGGAAGGAAGGAAGGAAAGAAGAAAGGGTAAGACAGAAAGAAGGAAGAAAGGAAGGGAGGGAGGGAGGAAGGGAGGGTAAGACAGAAGGAAGGAAGGAAAGGGAAAGGAAAAAAGAAAGAGAAAGAAGAAAGAAAGGAAGAAAGAAAAGAATGAACAAAAGGAGAAAGAAAGAAAGAAGAAAGAAAGAAAGAAAGAAAGAAAGAAAGAAAGAAAGAAAGAAAGAAAGAAAGAAAGAAAGAAAAAAAAGAAAACAACAAACTATTCTTAGCTAAGAGCCATATAAAAACAAGTGGCCAGCAGATCTGGAGCAGGGACCAGTTTGTGAACCCTTATGTCCTGGATCGAGATGATCTCTTGAGAGGGAGCCACAGCCAATTGAAAAAGTCTCATCTGAGACAAAGCTAATCCCTCTCGCCAGATATGCTAAATCATCACTATCAAGTTCAAAGATCCACAGCTCTTTCTAGGGGGTGGGGGCACAATGCCGCCAACCTCTCTGCTAATGCGTAACCAAAGTGACCTTTGCCCCAGTTCCCAGCAGGTTCCTCATCTCATCTTAGAAAGCCTCAGCCTGGACTTCATTGCCCTTATCACTATCTCCATGTGATCATAAGAATTTAACAAGTCTCTGGGAAGTTCCAAACTTTCCCTCATCTTCCTGTCTTCTTCCAATCCCTCAACACTCTTACAACCTCAGCCCGTTTCCCAGTTCCAAAGACGCTTCCATATTTTCAGGTATCTTTACAGCAGTGCCCCACTCACAAGTGGCTTCTGGTTCATTGGTGCCTTTGGCATGGATCTAAAGCACTCGGGAATTCCTTCCAGTTGTAAAATTAAAGCTCACCCTTCAGTGGGCAGGCTCCTTCTGAGACCTGAGTCTCCTTTGGTTCTTCTGGACAGATACTTAGTGCAAATGGCAAAGGCTGCATGCAATAACCCTGCACGTGGTTGGTGCTGCTCACTCCTTTACAAACCTCCCTCTCCTCCCTCCACCGCCGGCCGCCTCAGTTTGTCTGTCACATCTTCCACCTGCCTCCTGGCAGTGTCATTCCCATCTGTACGTCCCTTCCAGCCCAGGGTCACTCTCACCAGCTACCTGCTCTCAGCCTCATCCCTGTGGATTCCAGGACTCAGTTTGCCTCCACACTGACCCTCTCCTCCTGCATCACTTAAGGATTCTCTTAGTTGTTTTTGAACTTATTAACGAACATGGACGAGTGGGAGGGAAATGGAGGCAGTTCCAGTTTGAAGACCTACAAGGTAGACAGAGTATGCCCTGGGGTGCATGTCAGAGCACTGGCCAGGGCGACTCCTGGCCTGGCTTCACACACAGCCTCCGTCTTCCCACACTCTGCCTTCCCCAGTGGACAGGGCCTATTTGGTCCTGAGGAAGATTCTGTTTCACTCTCCTTTCCTGTCTTCTCATCAAGACATCAAGGATGCCTCCAGAGCATGCAGACCTGGTGGCTTGGGGTGCGAGGTAGATGTGGATGTGCCTTCATCTCACTCAGCTCCATCCCTGCTGGACTGACCTGTTTACCCAGGGATGTTGGATCATCCTCCACTGGCGCCATCTGACAAAGTGTCTAGAATGAGACGTTGTCTTCTCCGACCCTGCAAAACTATTTCTGAACATCTTTCCTGGCCCCATGGCCATGCCTTTGAAATCCTGCTTGTTTATCAGATTGCAGTCAGGTGCCCCGCCCTCCCTTATATCTGTGCCCTGCCCTGCCCTCCCTGGCCACACTGACGTCACAGGGCCTCCATTGGGGCTACTCCAGGTTGAGTCTTCCAGGCGTGTGTGGGGCGGGACAGAGCCCTTTGGGATCACTCAGCCACCATCAAATAGTTGGGATCCAGCCTTAGGCTCACAGACTAGCCTACCCCCTCTTTGGCATCAGAGGGTACCCCCTAAGTCCTCATTGTCGGGAGTGGGAGCTAGGTGGGGGCATTCCCAGAGGTCAGCCCTCAGAGCCGATTCATAGGACGCAAAGCCAGAATTCCCTTGTTTGGTCCTGTGGCTGGTAGAAAGTGCGAACTGTGGTGAGCAGGTGGTGGGATGTACGAAGAACCACAGAATTCAAAAGGGGAGTGTCCCAGCAAGCGTGGCTACTTTGCAGGTGTTTGTTGGCTGGATGAATAAAGTGGAAGGTGTCCTACACAACAGAAATGGAATAAACGGAGTTTTGCCTTGCAGTAGTTAACCTCAATTTCATATCATGAAATTATCAGTCTATTTCTAGAATTCTGCATTTATGTCTCCAGGCAGAGTTCACACATACCCTTGGCCACCAATTCCTCCTCAGCTGCCAAGTCTGACTAGAATGTGGGAACTACAGTCTACAAGTCAACATTCTTGGCTCTCAAGACATCACCTATTTCAAATAATCTGTCATTTATCGTTTATTTCTCAAACCAGAATTGCATAACCCCTTTGTTCTAAGCACTGTCTCATTATCAGGTCATGTGGCCCATTTCTACTTCATGAAATGTGGACACCTCATCCTCTCCTAGCTCCTCGGAAGATAATGACTTTGGGGGAGCCGGTTGTGTGGCCATGTGTCTCCCTGTT
>PVKP010039603.1:0-20033 GCA_004027715.1 Plecturocebus donacophilus
GGGGGGGTGTGCGGGTGGTTCCCGGGAGTGTTCAGCGAGACCTGATGAGTGCGTGCGTTAGAGGAACCTGCCTGAGCCTGGGGAAGGAACCACCTGAAAGGATTAGAAGCCACAGTGTCTGGGTCACCCGCGGCTGGGAGTCGTTGCCTGTTCCCATCAGCCAGAGTGGAAGAACTCGTAGTTCACCTGGCATTGCTTAGGGCCCTCAGAACAGAGCTGTAATGAAAGACCCAAAGGACTTGTCTTTCCGAGTAACTTGGAAAAAGTAACTCGGCGTAGTGGGGGAACTGGGAGGCTCACCACTTTCAGGGGAAAGACAGGGGCGGAGGGCACCTGACAGAGTTGCCCTTGCCCAGGCCTGCGTGGGATGAGGCCAGGCACAGCCTTCACGGCGGAAATGGAGCCTGCAGCCCCTGCTTGGGCTCGGGAAGGACCCCAGGGCTACTGCACGCATGAAGGCCAGGCCATTTGACCAGGAGTGGGGCCAAGGTCACGGCAGCAGGAGGGTCTGGGAGGGTGGACAGGATCGGCCCTAGGACATGGTTCCTGCCCTTGAAGTTCCAGACTTTGCGCGACCCAGAGAGTCAGCTGCCCTCCGGGTGGGGGAGCCCCTCTGCTGACCAAGCCTGCCCTTTCCCCAGATGAGCATGGCTCCCCCAGCCCAAGCCCCTCCTTCAGGCCCGTCTGCCCCAAACCCAGGACAAGCTGCTCATTCATCCTCCACAGGGGCAGACCAGGCAGTGAGGGTGACGGGATTTGACTGTGGGATCAGGGATGATGGAAGGACAGAGCAACCCAGAGGACGCGGGGCAAGTGCAGCCTGCGCCCAGCCTGTCCTGGGGTCGCAGCCGGGCCCCTCCCACTGCCCCTTGGTGCCCTCTGTGCCTCTGCAGGCCTGGAGTCTGGACCAAAGTGACTGACAGCGCTGGCCCTTGGAAGGGGAAAGCTGCACCCGCTGCCGCCAGGCGAAGCCTCCAGCCTTGGCCTGGATTGACCTCTTCACGGGGTGAGCTGGCAGAAGGACTGACCAATTGCCCCAGCCCGGCCCTCAGCGACGGTCCCGCCCGCTGGCCTCAGTGCACAAGCAGCCATGTGAGAGCTTCATATTTAAGAAAAATCCTCGGCATCCTTAAGTAAGTAAAGCTGTAGGAATTTATTATATAGACTTAATTTTTCTCTAGTTTCAAAAGCACTTCTTATAGAAAATGTTTAAATATCAAAATAAGAAATGTGAAATTACTCCAGCACTACGGCCATGAATATGTCTTAAATGCCTTTCCCCAGCACATTGGTACAAAATACCATCTGGTTTTCAAAAATCTGAACAGAGAAGAGTCACCCACCATCCCCACATTGGAAAGGATTACGTGAAGTACAGATTGGATCCTGCCATGTTCCCCTTCCCCTGGTGCAAACACGTGGACGTTAGCACAGCCGTTCTGCACAGATACTGCTCTCCACTCTGCATTCTTCACTAATGTCGGGCCACGGACGCTTTTCCAGATCCTTGGAACCAGATCTGCCTCCTGGTCTGAATGGCCGCACTGTATCGTATAGTATAATTTGTTTCCCTCTTTCCCTCTTGCTGGATAGTTTGGGAGTTTCTAGTTTTCCCTACAAGGAGAATCTTGTAGGAATAATGACAAAGGTTTGTCCTATTATTTCTGAGAACATACCTTCTCTACAAGTAGAATTATTACCTCCAAAATCCCATTCAATCTCTCTTTGTTTAGATAAGGAATTTCTTTGCTAAGGTAAACACATTTTTGCTGCGATGCAAACCATCTTGTGTGAGAACTCTCCTGGGACCTGTGTGACTTAGGAATCCATTCACATGATCACAGCAGGGCCACCAGGGCAGCAGGTTACCAAGACGACCAAGCAGAATTCCAGGCTGGTTGGTTGTGTTGTTTTGTTTTGTTCTGGGGACAGAGTCTCATTCTGTCTTGCCCAGGTTGGAGCGCAGTGGTGCGATCTCAGCTCACTCGGCAGCCCCCGCCTCCTGGGTTCAAGTGATCCTCCTGTGTCAGCCTCCCGAGTAGCTGGGATCACAGGCATGTGGCACCATACCTGGCTAATTTCATATTTTAAATACAGACAGAGTTTCTCTATTAGGAGTTCGGGATTTCTCCAACTCCTGACCTCAGCTGATCCACCTGCCTCGGTCTCCCAAAGTGCTGGGATTACAGGTGTGAACCACCGCACCTGGCCAGAATTCCAGGTTTTTATTTGAATTTATTTTCAAAAACCATGTCTGCAAATTCTAAAGCCTTAGAAACATTGCAAGGCTCTTCTGTTTCAATAACAGTTCATGGTAATCAAGAAATGAGAAAGTTGATAACAGTTCCAAAGTGTCACACAAGTCCTAACGTCCCACAGGAAAACAAGATTTATACTCTTGTAAATGATCTTAATTCAACACCTCATCCAATCAAGTTCTTGGATCAAGCCTTATCCTTTGGAATATCTCTCCTGCATGGCTTCAGGGGAAAGGAATTAGTTTTTTTTGCTAATGCACATTTTCATTTTTAAGGACAGGATCTGAAAATTCATTAGTTGCCTGAGAAGCAAAAATCAGACCCGTGGAACTCAGTTTTACCCAGACAAAAATGAAACACATTAATAGGATCCTAGTTACAACAGCTGAATGAGGGGCAATATAACTTTTCTTCCACAAAGAACAGAAACACTTTTCAAATGAATACTTCAAAAATTAATTCCGAAAAACGTATGCCAATTCATTCTTTCACAGATAGGGCATGGGTTTCCTTACAAGTTGCAGGACTAGAGGCAATTATCTTATTTTTTTGACAATCTGACAGGACCAAAAATACTAATGTTTTGTGACTTTTAAGCAGCTTTATTGTGATATAACTGACATGCAGTAAGCCGCACATATTTAAAGGATGTGTTTAATTACTTTGCATGTGTGCATATACTTTGGGAGGTCAAGGTGGGCAGATCACGAGGTCAGGTGTTTGAGACCAGCCTGGCCAACATGGTGAAACCTTGTCTCTGCTAAAAATACAAAAATTATCTGGGCTTTGTGGCACGCACCTGTAATCCCAGCTACCCAGGAGGCTGAGGCAGGAGAATCGCTTGAACCCGGGAGGTGGAGGTTGCAGTGAGCCGAGATGGTGCCATTGCACTCCAGCCTGGGCAGCAGAGTGAGACTCCATCTCAAAAGAAGCACACACACACACAGAAAAAACACAAGGTGACTTCGGTGCCAGGCTAGTCATTTCAATTGTAGTAGCAAAATACTGGAAACTCCCTACATGCCCATCAGTAGTCACCAGGGAAATCACTGCAGTGCACCCAAACAATGGAGTACTGTAAGCTGCTTTTAAAAAAAAAAGGTGGGGGAAAGAAAAACAGGAATTGCTCCAAGATTAGCCATGTGGAGGGGAAGCCCACGGGCAGAGCAGGGGGCGGGGGTGGCACCTTTGTTCTTGTGTAGGAGCCACCAGAGCCATGACCTGGCCTCCTCTCTCTCACCCTCCCCACCCCTATCCGAGGCGAAGAGGGGCTCACGTGACTGGCAAATGGGTGAAGGTATTAAGCCCATTTCTTTGTGCTTTAACGTGTTCAATTTATTCAGTGTGTCTCTTTTTCTTCTTCTTCTTTTAAGATGGAGTCTTGCTCTGTTGCCCAGGCTGGAGTGCAGTGGGGCGATCTTGGCTCACTGCAACTTCTGCTTCCTGGGTTCAAGCGATTCTCCTGCTTCAGCCTCCTGAGTAGCTGGGACTACAGGCATGTGCCACCACACTTGGCTAATTTTTTGTATTTGTAGTAGAGATGGGTTTTCACAGTGTTAGCCAGGATAATCTCGATCTCCTGACCTCGTGACCCACCTGCCTCGGCCTCCCAAAGTGCTAGGATTACAGGCGTGAGCCACCGCGCCCGGCTGCGTGTCTCCTTATGTCTCCGGGGGGGAAGCACTGCTGCCCACATCTGGGTCAAAGTATCCATCCGTTGGCTGGTGGCGCTCACGTGGGGCAGCCGTGGCCTGCAGATGACAGCCACATTCTTCACAGTGGCTTTCTCAGGAAAGACGATCATAGTGATCTTCGCCTACCTTCACTCTCAGGTTGCGCCTGGGAGGCTGTTTGCTGGCACCCTAACAACATGATTGTATGCCAGCAGTTTTTATGTGTCTTATGCGTGCCATTGGACAGGGTACGTGTGGTTTATGAGGATGTGACCCAATGCCTAATCCCCCAAATGACAGGATTGTTCACCCAGAAAATCAGAGACTAAACCAAAAGCCTCTTAGAACAAATATCACAATCTGGAAAGGTCACTGATGATAACACAAATCTCAAAAACTCAGTAGGTTTACATTTTATGCTGAGGACCTAGTTAGATAATCTTTAGTGGGAAAGGGTCTGATTCACAATATTGCCTAAAACTATGAAAAGCCTGGTAATATGTTTTAAAAGAATTGTTCAAGACCTACCTAGTAACAACTCAATGCAGAATATTCAAAACTAAAACTCAAGAAGGACTGGAGACATGGGTAGAGGTGGAAAGGGCTGCCTCGGGGGGTGGTGGGAGGGGGCACAGGATGGACATTGTAATATAAGTTCTAGAGCTGTTATTTGATTTCTGAAACTATGTTGATGTACTACTCTGGCAAAATGTAAATCAAAAATTTAGAATTCACAGGAAACAACAAATTTGTGAAAAATGACAATTTTGAAACCTTGGAATTAATTTTTTTTTCTTTTTAGATGAAGTCTCACCCGGTCACCCAGGCTGGAGTGCAATGGCACCGTCTCGGCTCCCTGCAACCTCTACCTCCTGGGTTCAAATAATTCTCCTGCCTCAGCCTCCCAAGTAGTTGGGATTACAGAAGCACATTGCCACGCCCAGTTAATTTTTGTATTTTTAGTAGAGATGGGGTTTCACCATGTTGACCAGACTGGTCTCGAACTCCTGACTTCTGATCCACCCACCTTCGGCCTCTCAAAGTGCTGGGATTACAGGCATGAGCCACCGCACCCAGCCGGAATTAAACTGTTTTAAATAAACAATTAAATGCCTTCCCTAAAGTTTGTGTTAGGTCACAGTCCCACCAACGGTGAATTCATGTGTTAAATTCCAGCACTGCACTTGCACAGCCTTGGAAGTAAGAGTCTCCTGAGGAGTAATGCATAGGCCTGACATGGTGGCTTATACCTGTAATCCCAGTGCTTTGGGAGCCAGAAGCAGGAGGATTGTTTGAGGCCAGGAGTTTGAGACCAGCCAGGGCCATATGGCAAGACCCCATCTCTAGGATAATTTTGTTTTTTGAGACAGAGTCTCGCTCTGTTGCCCAGGCTGGAGTGCAGTGGGGCAGGCTCGGCTCCCTGCAACCTCCACCTCCCGGGTTCAAGCGATTCTCCTGCCTCAGTCTCCCGAGCAGCTGGAATTACAGGCATGCACCACCACACCCAGCTAATTTTTGGACTTTCAGTAGAGACGGGAGTTCACCATGCTGGCTAGGCTGGTCTCAGACTTCTGACCTCGGCCTCCCAAAGTGCTGGGATCACAGACGTGAGCCACTGCGCCCGGCCAATAATTTTTTTTTTTTTTTTAACTTACAGGGCAATGTGGCACAGACCTGTAGCCCTAGCTACTCTGGAGATTGAGGAGGGGGGATTGTTGAACCCAGGAGTTTGCAGTTACAGTGAACTATGATTGCTTCACTGCCCTCCAGCCTGGGCAACAAAGGCTGTCTCAAAAAAAAAGAGAGAAAGGCATCTTGGGCACAGAATGCACGTGCGGCTTAGCTCCGGCATCATCCTGAGACCCTCCCGTTGTGTGCCCTGTGCCTCACTAGCTCCCCTCTCATCCCGGCCTTGACTGCATCCCTGGGTAAGTGCAGAGATTAATGCCACCACTGAAGGCCTGAAAGAAGCAGAGATGTGGCTACTACATTCCCACACCGTAAAAGCCACCAGCCCAACCTGTGCAGACGCTGGACAGACCTTGGAGAATGGCTGTGACCTCTAATAACCGTGAGCAGGTGGTTGACTCCACTCGCAGCTGCCGTCCCAGATGTAGCACTTTCACTGGTGCAGATCCACCTGGCCCCTGGCACTTGGTATGCAGCCATTGGCGTAGCTAATGTCTTATTTTCCATACTGATTTGTAAAACCAATTTGCTTTTACCTGGCAGGCCCAACAGTATTCGTTCATGTCGTCACTTCGTGAATCCCGGCCTCTGCTATAATGTAGTCCACGGATATCTTTGTTACATTTTTTTTTAAGTGCAGAAGTCTTTTATTTTTTAAACACCTATTATGGGAAGAGGTTCCAGCAGCTCAGGCTCCTTCCCGTTAGTTCTCACGGAGTGCGCTTCTGCGGTGGAGCCGGCTGGCGCTGCTGTTGAAAGCCTCTCTATGCTTCTTTCTTTTTCTGATGATTTTCCTTCACGCGTTTCAGGAGGCGGTCTCAGCTCTTAGCGGGCTCCATGTGCTCAATACGCACATTCATTCTCTTGGCAGGAATCGTGCCTTTAACTTGTGTGTTTAAAACAGCACGCTGGGGAGCAGTGTAGACTCTTCCAGTTTCGCATGGCAACACTTGTGGGGCTTCCTTTGTGAACAGCACCAATTCTCTTGATGTCTACAGCATCAGCTTTCGTATTGATTTGCACACATGTGGCCAAAGGAACAGCTCCGTGTTTTTTAAAAGGCTTAGAGAAACACATATCGGGTGCCACTCCTCTTTCCCTTTGCGTTTCTCATTTCGGCAAATGACTGGCTTTGTTATCTCTTACTTTTGTATTTAAGTAAACGTCATTGTTTTGTACGTTGTACTACTAAAAAAGCTCAGAGAAATATGTAATTTGTATGAGTCACCTGGGGATTGTACAATCGCAGCCTCTGATCTAGTAGGTCCGAGGAGGGCGTTCTTTTTATTTATTTATTTACTGAGACAGGGGCTCACTCTGGCACCCAGGCTGGAGTGCAGTGGCACCATCTCCGCCCACTGCGGCCTCCACTTTCTGGGCTCAAGTGATCCTCCCATTTCAGCTTCCCAAGTAGCTGGGACTACAGGTGCATGCCACCATGCCTGGATAATTTTTTAAATTTTTGGAGAGATCAGGCCTCACTATGTTTCTCAGGCTGGTCTTGAACTCCTGGACTCGAGCAATGTGCCCGCCTTGGTCTCACAAGATGCTGAGATTATAGGCATGAGCCACCGCACCCAGCTGAAGCGGGCATTCTGCCTTTCTAAAACCTTTCCAGGTGGTGCCCATGCTGCTAATATCTTAACTTTTTTTTTTTTTTTTGAGACAGAGTCTCGCTTGGTCACCCAGGCTGGAGTGCAGTGGCCCAATCTCGGCTCACTGCAACCTCCAACTCCCGGGTTCAAGCGATTCTCCTGCCTCAGCCTCCTGAGTAACTGGGATTGCAGGCGCGCACCACCACGCCCGGCTAATTTTTGTATTTTTAGTAAAGACAGGGTTTCACCATGTTGGCCAGGCTGGTCTCAATCTCTTGACCTCATGATCCACCCGCCTCAGCCTCCCAAAGCGTTGCCCAGGCTGGTCTCAAACTCATGAGCTCAGGCAATCTGCCCGCCTCGGCCTCCCAAAGTGCTAGGATTACAGGTGTGAGCCACCACTACTGGCCACATATTTTTTCTAAGAAAAAAAGAGAATGACTATTCATAGACAGAGCAGGGCGTTCCTTAAAGGAAAAAGAGGGCCAGGCCCAGCCCAAGTTCAATGCCAGTTTAAGATAAGAAAATCATGGGAGGTGTGCTTTATTACAAGGGTTTGTGATAAAGGATTAATCTTCGTAGTTACCATTTTTCACAAGAATCAATATTATTCTCTTTAAAACAAAACTTCTTAAACTAGGAATGCTTTCGTTCTCAAGACATTGGGACGTCAGGATATTCCTGGGTCTGTTAAGTCCTGGCTCTGTTAGTAAACATTGCTAATCTGCTCCCTGCCAGCGGTAAGCATCTTGTGACTGGCAACGCCTAACCCCCTGGGAATGCAGCCCAGCAGGCCCAGCCCCATTCTTCCTAGCCCCTGTTCAAGATGGAGTCACTGTGGCTCAGATGCCTCTGACCTCTGGCCGGAGCCGCACCCTGCTCTGCCTCCATCCTCACACGGCATTCCCAGTGTCTGTCTCCACATTTCCCCCTTTTAGGACACCAGTCTTATCGGATGAGAGCCCACCCGAGGACCTCATTTAACGTGATGACCTCTGTGAACACCCTCCCTCCAAATAAGGCCACATTCCACGGTACTGGGCATTAGGACTTTAGGATGAAGTTGGGAGGACATAATTCCCTAGCCACACCAGTACTTTTTCTTTTTTATTTATTGTTAATTGATTTTTTTTTTTTAAGGAGTCTTGCTCTGTCACCCAGGCTGGAATGCAATGGCATGACCTTGGCTCACAGCAACCTCTGTCTTCTGAGTTCAAGCAATTCTCCTGCCTCAGTCTCCCAAGCGGCTGGGATTACAGGCACCCGCCACCACATCTGGCTAATTTTTGTATTTTTAGTAGACACAGGGTTTCACTGTATTGGCCAGCCTGGTCTCGAACTCCTGAGCTCTGGTGATCCACCTGCCTTGGCCTCCCAAAGTGCTGGGATTACAGGCAAGAGCCACTGCACCTGGCCATCAGTGCTTTTTCAATGAACCCAGAAACAATGTATTTATGATGACCAATGTATTTATGGACACTATGCATGGGCCCAGCAACGCAGGCTCACCTCTGCAGGCTGGTCTGACTCATCTTGCTGCTGGCAGCCCCCTCTCACAAGCTCAGGGAGCAGCACTGAGTGCCCGATGCCACCTTCCCCCACAGAGAGCAGCCAGCATCTGGTGGCAGGTGGATCCTGGTCTCTTCCATCATGGAGGGGACACCGACTCACCTTCCTGGAAGGGACACACTGCCTCCCTTGCCCAGAGTGCTTCTGCAGCGCTGCAGCTCGGAGCCTCACTTGGTGGCTTCCACCATCATGGCATCTGTGCGGCACTGCTTCTGACCAAGGAACTCAGTTCACTGCCCAGGAGATGCCACAGTGGCTGGTAGCCATGGAATGAACTCATCTTACTGCTTACTCACCCAGAAGGAGCCAGCCTCAGCATAAACTGAGTGGCAATCCAGGAAGGATGGACTCTATTTTACAGGATTCTATATACGCTTTGAATCAGGGACCACCGCACGGTTCTATTTCCCTTAGAGCCAAAATGCATGGCCCCAGGAATGAAGCGGTCACAGGTAGTGACTAACCAGGACCCGTGCTGCGTGCAATAAAGGAATTTACCAAGAGAGTTGCAGGTAAAGACAGGCAGGCTTATTAGAGAAAGCAAGAAAATACGTTGCAAGGAAGCAGTGGGCAGATCAGCAAGAGGGGAGCTGACTGCAAGGAAGCAAAGCCTTGGGGATTTTACAGGATGGCGCTTGTGCTGGAGAGGGCTATGCACAGAACTGAGAATGCCAAGGTTGCATTAGCTAACTTGCATTTGTCTATTGGCCAAGGGGCTGGTGATAAGTTGGGCACAGGAAGATTGTGCTATTTGCATAGGAGGGCTCTGCGTCCCGGGCCATGTGGAAAGACTTAACTGCTTTTCTTTTTTCTTTCCCTGCTCCCCCCATTCTGACTCCTATTCCCTGATTAGAACTCCATGCCATCTATTGATGTGAGGGGGATCTGCTCATTATTACACCCGATAACCAACTGCGGAATTTTTGCTTCCTGTCCCAGCAGTTCTGAGCTCTGCTCATGTGAAGATCTTCGTCCCAGAGGGGAGCATTTTTCAACCAGGGGACACGACAGTGGTTTCATTAAATTGAAAGATGATGCTGCCTCCTGGCCGTCTGGGGCTCATTCTGTCATGACACCAACAGACCTAAAAGATGATCGTTCTCTTGGCCGCGATGATAGATTCTGATTCCCTTGGAGTCCGGGCAGCTGCTGCTACGTCTGGAAACCAGGGCGTTCATTCTCCGCGGCACTCCTGACTCCTTCCATGGCCAGTAGAAAAGGTTCCTGGAAACTACCCCAGCCAGAAAAAGGCAGGAAAATTGAGGACTCAGAACTTTCTGAAATGAAAGTTTTGGTCATTTCATCAAGTAAAGATCATCAGCTAGCTGAGGTCCCAGCTGAGGGTGGGGGGAATCCAGGAGGAGCGATGGGAGAAGGAACCGTGGCCGTCAAGCCTTGGCTCCCGACTGTCATGGAAGCAAGGACTGCAGTAGCCTGGCTTGGCTTTCTTTGCTTGTGTTCTGTACATGTCTGTTTGCACATACCAACCATTTTCCTGTTTTCTCTCCTGCCATCTGTATTGTATGCACAATCACTTGGAGGTGAGTGTTACAATTCAGTCTTTAAGTGACAAGAAATTCAGTGGACTGTGGTTGAATCTGTGGTGTAGTTAACAGAGCCAGCAGTGGCTGCAGAAACCACTGGCACTGTGTCCTCACTGTCTCATTTTGGAGACAGGGTGAGTGCATCTTCATTCGCAGGAAGGATACATGTATCACTTCTTTAGAAAAGGAATTTTTGGAAAGGTTGAATGTGTGTGCTCATGGAGAGCCACTGCCTCTGACCAAGCCCATCTTCCACGCCCTGCTTGCGGATTCTGGAACTTTTTCCTCTCGCCGGCTGGCACAGCGCCTTGCATTGTCAGTAGAGGGCACTGGAGGGACAGTAAGGGAGTGAGGGGCGTTCTTGTTCGCTTTGGTGGCTGCTCACCTGCACAGCCTCCCAGGAGGCTTCCCGGCCCTGCACAGGCAGCTTTGCAGCAAGTGTTGAGGCACAGCTCCTGGCTGTGCATGGCTTACCTGGCATCTCAGGGGGTTCTGCTGGTTCTTTCCCACAGGCTTTTTCCAGAGCACGTGGTGAAGTGGCCACGGCTGGTCCTCTCCACCGAGGCCTGCATCCCAGTCCCGCTTTGGGGGTGGGGCACCCTTCCAGATCTGCTCCTTCCATGGAGCTCTGCCTCGACCTAGGGGCTCTCCCGTTCCTGTATTTTGAGAGCTGTCTTTATTCCTCAGTAGCTAGTCCCTTGTTAACTCCGATCCCCTGTTACCGTCGGGAACTCCTCGTCATAAACATTCCCTGCTCAAGTTGCTGTGTGGTTCCCGCCTCCAGACGAGCCCCTGACTCACACGGACTGAGGATGCTGTTTGGCTGCAAACATGGACCGATTGTTACGGCAAAGAAAGGAGCCCTCAGGAGCACAGGGGAGAGGCGGAGGAGCCAAGGGCTGTTGGGAGTGATGGGTGGTTAGAGCACCCCGAGGGCAGAGCTGGGCTCCTGCCAGGCACAGTCGCCTGTCCTGGGGCAGGGAGGGGCCTGGCCACGTGCGGCGGCTGGACTTCAGCACGGCCTCCCATTCTGCCCCTTTGGATGGCGTTGCTGGCAGCTGCTGTCTGTCCCCGTCATGCCCCCCTGTGTTGAGTGTGTCCTTTCCATTCACAGCTAGTCCTGGAGAAGGTCACAGCGTGGTGAACAGCAGCCATGGTCCGTAATGGGAAGAGACTTTGGGGGGGCGGTCTTGGGAGGGAGGTAAATATATTTTTCATGGGGGAATGTAAATAATTGTAGTCAGAGGGCAGCTGCGGCAGGTGGGCAGGGGCGGAAGTACACACTTTATTCCAGCTTCTCCCATCCCAGGAAGCCAATTTCTCCAACCTCGAACCTGGGCTTGGTGGCGTGACCGGCTTTGACCAATGGGACATCAGCAAATGTGACATGGACAGAAGCTGGAAAAGCGCTTGTGTCCTAGGCCTGCCTTCTCCCACCTCTGTGTGACCCAGCCCAGCCTAGCGTCCTGGGAGATGGGACACCCACTGTTCCAGGGGTCCACCTTGAACCCCACAGCTCCGCCATCCAGGATCCTTCCCTGGGATCTTGCCAGACCCATGTACCCAGGGGCAGCTGATAGAGAGGCTGTGGGTCCCGCCTTTGGGGGCAGCTCAAGCAATCTGCCAACTTGCCCTCCGCCCAGCAAGAATGGAGTCCTGGATGGAGCCCTTGAGACAATGTCCCTACGTCCTCCCAACACTGGATTGTCCCAGGCCCTCCAGGTGTCTCTGCAGGGACAATGACTGTCTGTAGAGGGGGGCTGACCTCTGATTCCCTGCAGTCCTTTAAGCAGGTTCAACGTCTATACCTCCTACCTGGAAGGCACAGGGAATCAGGGCACCCCGGGCTCCTTCCCTCCTGGAGTCACCACTATCTCAGCCTTCCCAGCTGAGGCTCTGGCACAGCGGCTCCCAAGCCGGATCCAGCCACTAAATCTGGGGATTGTCCGTTTTCCTAGGGCTGGGGGCAGATGCTAGCCGGTGAGGCTGCGGCCTTTTAGTGACTACCCACACCGTAGAGCAGGCCACCTCTCAGCCAGCTCCGCTTTCCTGGTCGCTGTGGTCACCTGCTCACCTCTGGGCCTCTCCTCTCCACCCTCAGAGGACGTCAGTCCCTGCCCACTGCCCTCTCCACCCCTCCACGAGCATCCACAGGCCCCCTCCCAGTTCCTCGAGCCCTCAGCTCCTGAGGATGTCAGCCACACCCTCCCAGGCTCACACTCGAACGGTCCTCACCAGGAACTGCAGTGCTCCACAGCCTCCATCGCAAGGGTCCCCTCTGTGACCAGAGCCCCCATCCCTGCACTCGTGGACTCCAATGGCAGTACCCAGCAGTCCCAGCCACCCCCAAAACCTCCGTCCTTCTGACCCGGTGCTGCCTCGAGCCCTCAGCCCCTCACGCATGCCCCCACCCTCCCTGCAGTGAGGCCCACAGCCCATCAGTATGACTTCTCCCTGGCAAGCCCCTCCCACGGCTCAGCTATCGTCCTGATGTATCGTCCTGATGAGTCTTGGTGAAACCCAACCCTGTGACTGCAGCCTGCACCTCGCGCTGAGCTTGGCTGGAGAAAGTCACAGGTTCCTGATAAACCTGCTGCAAAGAGGCGCTGCCCACGGCTGGTCGAGCCCACCCCCAAGACACT
Organism: Plecturocebus donacophilus; assembly: GCA_004027715.1. NCBI lineage: Eukaryota > Metazoa > Chordata > Mammalia > Primates > Pitheciidae > Plecturocebus > Plecturocebus donacophilus. The sequence continues at coordinate 12,971 of PVKP010039603.1, forward strand.
GAAGTAGCTCCTCCTCTCTCCTCCAGTCTCCAGCGACGCCGCTTTCAGTTCCTCAATTAAATGTTGTTATAAAATGCTAATAATATAACACATTCACATGGCTCACAGTGAAATAGCTCCTGCCGAATCTCTGTCCCCATCCAACGCTGTTCCTCCCTCCTTCTCTCTCTCTCTCTCTCTCTCACACACACACACACCCCACACAAACTCTGCTCTGCACTGTTTTGTTCCATTTAACATTGTATGTCCTGAATTTCAACAACAGAACAGAGAGAACGTCCTCATTCTTTTTCACAGCCGCATAGTACTCCATTGTCTGGGTGCACTGCAGTGATTCCCCAGTGACAGCGGATGGGCATTTAGGGAGTTCCCAGTGTTTTGCTACTGTAAGTGAAGGGACTGGCCTGGCACTGAAGCCACATTGCATAGCTGCCAGGGCATGGAGAGGTACATTCCTGGCAGGGGAATGGCTGCCTCACAGGTTGCTGCCTTTGTCAGCCTGAACCATGAGCCCACAGGGGGTGTGCAAAATAATGCCCCCAAAGCCGTGACCTCGCCTAGTGGCTGATAGCCTCACGCACACAGTGTTGTCACTCACTGGGGTACAGGTCACTCTAATGAACCACATGCCTGTTCTGCAGACATCTCAACGTTTTAAAAAATAAATGATTAATAGAAGATTTACTGCTGGGCACGGAGGCTCACACCTGTAATCCCAGCACTTTAGGAGGCTGAAGCGGGTGGATCACCTGAGGTTTGGAGTTCAAGACCAGCCTGACCAACATAGAGAAACCCCATCTCTACTAAAAATACAAAATTAGAGGGGCACAGTGGCACATGCCTGTAATCCCAGCTACTCCGGAGGCTGAGGCAGGAGAATTGCTTGAACCCGGGAGGTGGAGGTTGTAGTGAGCTGAGATCACGCCACTGCATTCCAGACTGGGCAAGAGAGCAAGACTCTGTCTCAAAAAAATAAATAAATAAATAAACAGAAGATTTACTTAGCAAAAATACATATAGCCACCATTGCAAGACTTGAATGAGATGTTAAATGTTCGACCCAATTTTGTCTCCTGGGTAAGTTTTTCTTTTGTGTCCCTGTGAGTTTTGCAAACATCATACCAGAAGAAGGGGCCCACAATTGCACAGAGAGTGAGTGGAATTGGGAGTGGAAGAGTGAGGTTCTGGGAGTGGGCCTGAGGTTGGGAGAGACCCTTGCCGATCCTGCACAGGTGCAGGCATGAGGCAGTGTCTTTGATGAGCCCGGGCGTCAGGCTGGCTGCACTGGGGGCCCTGGGTCTCCTGTTGAAGCAGGGTTTTAAGGCCACCCCTGCGGCTGGCGCCTGCTGGGTTTCTGGAGATGTGTGGTATTCGTCCGGGATGGGGGTCCGGGGCAACGGCCAGGCGTGACATACGTTGGGTCAATCCCTGTGAAAAGAAGGAAAAAATGAAAACAACAAAACGAGAGAAGACTTTGGGAACATCCTGGCGACCCAGCACGCAACTGCAAAGAGACCTCTCCCCCAACCGGGCCAGGCGCTTCCTCGGCCCGGGCCTTCCCTGTCCGCAGAAGCAACCCCACCAGCCTGGCTCCCTTGGGTCTCTTAGAAGGCCCTGGGGGGCTTTCCCTCAGCCCACCTAGAGCCCCCTCCATCTCACTCCACGGGGGTGCCCTCGCGCCGCCCTCATCTCTCCCCTGGGGACCCCGGCGCCCATGAAGGGCAGAGGGGTCTTTCCAAGCGGCAAATCCCACTAGCCGAAAATCAGCTCTCCAGCCCCTCCCAGTTCCCCTCCACAGCTGGCAGGAGCTGCCCCGCGGGCCCCCCCCACCCCCCTCCACGACCTCCGTTCCCCAGCCCTGGCCTCTTTCTTTGCCTAAGACCTGGAATCCCTCCCCATTCCCGCCGCCGGCCTCCGCAAGCTCCTCCCGCGCTGCAGCGCCGGCCCCCCAGCCCGGGTCTGGTCCAGGCCTCTCCTGAGGACCGGGGCTCCAGCGACTGTCCCCCGAGCCGCCCCTTCACCCCCGGGGACCCCAGGCCCTCCCCTGCGCCTGCGCCCGCGCTGCTCGGTTGCTGGCTCCCGGTCCCGCGGTGGCCTCTCTGCTCGCCTCCTGCTCACGGGAGCCCGGGGCCGGTCCTCGCTCCAATGGCAGCAGGCGCTGGCCCCGGCCCCGCTCGGGCCGCCCAGTCCCCGCGCCGGGGACTCGCTCCTCCCCGCCGGGCAGACCCTCCTCTCCCGAGATTTTCCTGGAGAAGTTACGGGGGCAGATTCGAGCGAGCGCTGGCGGGACACTGACCCGGAAGGCCCCGCCCCAAAAGCAGGAACAGCAGGAACCTCCGAGGCGCCTCCGCACCCTCTTCCTCCTCTCCGGGGACCTCGCGCCCGGAGCCCGCCCCTTTGCGAGGTGTTGGAGGGGATGCGCAGCCCGGGGGTTTCACCTGGCCCCGAGTCCCGCCGCGCTCCGAGGACTCGGCCCGCCCTGGCCGCCGCGAGCCTGGGGGTCGCTTTGGGACTAAGTCCCCCCACCCTTGGGTGAATGTCTGCCAGGGCCCACCGACAGCTTCCATCGGGGCTCAAGCCCCTTCTTCCCTTCCCCCCCCCAACCCGCCAGCTCACCCGGGGTCAGGGAGCCATGCAGGGGAGGACTGCGCTGTCCCCCACTCCAAGGGGAGGAGCAGGACGCGCTGGTCCGAGGCCCACGATCCCCGCGAGGCTCAACCAGGCCAGGACCCAGAGCCACAAGGACGGGCGGGTCCAGGAGCCAGGCAGAGGGTCTCCTGGCGTCCCCCTCCTAGGCAAGCCACACTGCCCCTGAACTCCTCTCCCTCCTTTTCTGTCACTGCACGGTGGGCCCCATGCATCCCCTTTGGCCCCGAAAACGGAGCTCTCGAGAAAGGGCCTCCCCTCCGCCACCCCAGGTCCCCACTGCCCCCCCAGGCCCTGCTGAAGCCCACACCCTCTGCAGGACCCTTCTTCAGGCCCACACAGCTCCACTTGGGGCCCTCCCCTAGCCTCCTGCGACGTTCATCAAAGTACCCTGCTTCCCTTCCAGGCACTCTGCTCCTTCCCAAATTCCAGGCCAGGCTGGGGTGCAGAGAGGCCCTCCCGTCCCTGGCAGCTGAGGCCGTCTCTGAACACAAACCAGAGGCCCTGTGATCACAGCTGTAGCTTTCAGGTCAATTCCAGAAACGTTAAGAGTCAGTTCCCACTGCGATCCATGCATGGGGTTAAATGGCTGCCCTGTGTCCACCCCACTCTCTTCCTCAGTAATGGACAGTAGAGGAAGCCCCAGGGGGTCACGGTCCCCTTTTTACAGATGAGGAAACTGAGGCACGGAAGGGTGAAGTGACTGGCCACGCCCTGCAGGCAGACACTTCCAAAGCTCTTGCTCACAGCGAGGGGCGAGGGTGCAGGGCATGTCCTGCCGGGACCACAGGAGATGCTCTGGGGGCAGGGACAGGCTGAGGGTTGACACAGAGCCTAGGAAGACAGAGTTAGCACAGACCAAGAGGCTGAGAACGCCGCGAAGGCCACCCCCCGGCCCCCATCATAGTGCAGCCCCCCAAATAAACCACTCCACAGCCGATTTTGAATTCTGTTTTATATTAAGCTATAAAAACCTGGATCCTGTTCCACACACATAGAAAAGCAGTACTATAAAAAAATAATAATATATTAACAATATCAAACACGCCAACTCCTACAAATGTTAAGACCTTGTGCATCACTTACAAGGGCCAGTTCCTGGCTACAGCTTCATAAGGGAGTACCTGGGAAAAGGGGACGGACCCTGACTCAGCACTTCAGAGGCATGGGGCTGAGTCACGCCTGAGTCTGAAGCGCCCCCTCTTGGGCTGAGAGGGAACTTTCAGGCCCAGGGAGGAGCAGGGCCTCCAACAGGGCTCATGTTTCCCTGGGGTAGAGCGAGGCGCCCTGCAGGACAAGGGATAAACAGAGGCTGCAGTGGGCAGAATAACAGCCGCCACATGACAGTCCCCAGAGCCTGTGACTACGTTAGGTCACACAGCCAGTGGGAGTTAAAGTTGCAGATGGAACTAAGGTGGCAAATCAGCTGATCTTAAAATAGAAAGATGATCTGGGTTCTCTGGGTAGGCTCGATGTGATCACAGGCGTCCTTAAAAGTGGCAGAGCAGGCCAGGTGCCGTGGCTCACGCCTATAATCCCAGTGCTTCAGGAGTCTAAGGCTACAGGGTTGAGCCCAGGAGTTCCAGACAAGCCTAGGCAACAGAATGAGACCCTGTATCTACAGCAGGTAAGTAGCTGGGCGTACGGGCACGCGCCTGTAGTGCCAGCTACTCGGGGCATTGAGGCGAGAGGATCGCTTGCACCAGGAGGTCCAGGCTGCAGTGAGCCAAGGTCAGGCCACTGCACTCCAGCCTGGGCGACACAGCAAGACCCTGTCTCCAAAACAAAACAAAACAGCAAGTGGTGGAGGGAGGCACAGAGGGGAGGCCTCGAGGAGGGGAGGGGAGAAGGACTCAGCCACCCACAGCTGGCTCTGGAGATGGAGGGCCTGAGGTCAGGAAGCGTGGGCAGCCTCTCAAAACAAAAAGGCCGGAAATGAATTCTCCCCTGAGCCTCCAGAAGGAGCACAGCCCTGCCGACACCCAGATTTGCGCCCCCGGTCAGCCTCTGACCCGCAGAACTGGAGGACCTCGATTCGATCCACAGGTTTGTGGAAACCTATCATGGCAATAGGAAACAGAGGCCAAAGGGTCAGAGGTCAGAGGTCAACTTTGCCCTGCTCCTGCCCAGGCCTCAACCAGACTTCTGGGTGGCAGGGCCCACAGAGGCACCCCCAGGGCCTAATCCTGGGGGGCGGGGGGAGCCGGAGATGACCCAGGAGGTCCCAGCCCTTCTGTGGAGGACACCAAGACCTTGGGGAACACCCTCTGGGCAAGGTCTTGGGGGGATGCAGAGGGAGGTCAGGGCTCCATTGCAGGGCCAGCCTGTAGGGGCCATGGGGCTGTCTGGGCGTGACATCTAATGCCGGCTGTGCCCCCAACTCGCCACGGGACCCCACTAGCCCCTGCCAGATGAGAGTTCATCTTTTCCTTCTTTCTCTTCCAGTTCTGTCTTCCATTCCAGCCTTGCTGAACCCAGCTCAGGGTGGCCCTGGGCTGAAGCGTGCAGATGGGTGAGCTCAGCCCGTCATCAGGGAGCTGGAGAGGTTCCTTGGCCTCCCTCACAGGGAGGAGAGTCAGGAGGCTGACAGTGGAGGGCGCTGGACAGAGGTGGCCCAGGATCCCTGAGCCTGGCCGCACTCTCCCTGCTGGGATCCCTGAGCCTGGCCGCGCTCTCCCTGCCGGGTCTTTCCTTGCACACACGATCAGCTATCGTTTACAAAGAGTTCTTGGTGTTGCCTGGTTGGCTGCCCACAATGGGGGCTCCTACCCCCATCGGACTTGTAAACAAACCGAGGTCTGTCCAGTTCCAGCCACCAGGGCCTGCCCCTCCACCAGGGCTAGGCAGAAGCAGCTTCGAAGTGCGGACACCTGAGAGCCAGCACTGCTCTTCACAGCTCCCAGTGGGGTGTCCCGGATGCTGGCTAGGCACTGACAAGCAGGTCAGGCCACAGGAAAAGCTAACCAACCTTTATAAGGGAAAATAGGGGCCTGGAGGGCTCCTGTGCGCCAGTGCTGACGTCCAGGATGCTCCGGATGCTCTTGACATCACTGTTGGAGAGGTTCCCCTTGATGGCCAGGATGGCACTCAGGTGGCCTTTGCTGGGGAAGAGCGCATCCCGTCAGCCCAGCCTGCCACCCACAGCCCTGCTCACCGGCTCCCTGCATTCCCAGCCAGTGCCACAGGGCCCTACAGCCTCAGCCCGGCCCACGAGGGGCTGCGCTTCCCTCTCCCTCGCCCATACACTCCACCTGGTGGCCCCAAGAGCAGCCATGCCCCCGCCTGCTTCAGGTCTGCGCGCTGACTGTTCTCCCTGCGATGCTCTTCCCAGGCCGTGAAATGATCACCTCTTCCCACCCCTTAAGGCTCCGCTAAGATGTCCACCCCCTAGAGGCTTTCTAAACTCAGCACCTCCCATTCTTCACAACCTTGGTTAAACGTCTTTACAACTTGCAGCTGTCTGTTTCTTTGCCTGATGATGTCATTACTATTGCTGGCCCTAAACGGAATGTGAGCTACTTAAGGGAGGATGGAGACCTGGCCTCTCTTGTACTTCACTGCACCCTAGTTACTAGAACAGAGGCTGAGTGACCTCGAAGGCTGCTCTGTAATTTTGTTGGTGGGATGGGTAGATGGATGATGGGTGGGTGAGCAGATGGATGAGAGCTAGATGGGTGGAGGGATGGGTGCATGGATGTGAGTAGATGCATGGGTGGATGGGTGGGTGGGTGGTTGAGTGGATGGATAGCTAGATGGGTGGAGGGATGGGTGGATAAGTAGATGGGTGGATGGGTACTTACGTGGGTGGTTGGAATACAGATGGGTGGATAGATGGTGTGTGGGTGCTTCTATAGGTAGGTGGATGGATATATGAATGGATAGATGGATGGATGGGTGGGTGGGTGGATGGATATATGGATGGATGGATGGATGGGTGGGTGGGTGGGGGGGTAGACAGGTGATTGGTGGGTGAGAGGACACATGGTCAGATGGGTGGAGGGATATGTGCATGGATGTGAGTAGATACATGGGTGGGTGATTGAGTGGATGGATAGCTAGATGGTGAAGGAATGAGTGAATGAGTAGATGGGTGAATGGGTGCTTATATAGGTGGTGGGTGGATGAATAGATGCATGGATAGATTGTTGGGTGGGTAGGTAGACAGGCAACTCGTGGGTGAGAAGATAGAAGGACAGCCAGATGGGTGGAGGGATGGGTGGATAAGTAGATGGGTGGATGGGTGCTTATATGAGTGGGTGGATAGGTAGACGGGTGGACTGGTGGGTGAGAAGATAGACAGCCAGCCAGTGGGTGAAGGAATGGGTGGATGAGCAGATGGGTGCTTGTATGGGTGGGTGAATGAATGGTTGGGTGGAATGGATCGGACAGGGGCTAGACTCAGCTAAGCTGGGGAAGC
>PVKP010039604.1:0-20033 GCA_004027715.1 Plecturocebus donacophilus
GGCACAATATGATTAATTTTGCTTTGTCATAAGCCATTGGATTGTCATGTTGATAAATACTCTGACTCTTTTCTTAACTCGTTTGCATTCCTGGAAAGTTTTGATATTTTTTCTTTTACCCCCATTGGGCATTCTTGAGATTTTTGTAACTTTTGATGCATAAACATGTACATTGCACACATAAGTAAAATATTTTAGTTAGGTATTGTTACCACACATCAGCATCTTATGAGAAATCTTGAGACTCATTACTTGAAACACCCCCTCCCCAGTACACTGTACGGTACACTGATGTGTAGAATGTGATTCATTTATTAATCAGATGTAAAAATATTAGTAGTTACACATGGCCATAATAGATTTTTCTCTATATAAATGTAAGGTAGTCCTAGTAAAATTTGTTATGGAATATTTGGTTCTTTAGTCACAGTCTCAATGCTTTTTTCTTGGCATTTCACTGAGTCTGTAAATTAACCTCATATCAATTTTCTTTTAAATTCAGTAGTTATTCAAACTAATCTGAAGTTAAACTTGTATGCAGCTAGATATCATTTGTGGGTTATACTTTAATTCACAGTTTCCAATGTTATTTCACATTGTTTAGAATATAGGACCTTTTGGAGATCTACTTTCATAAAATTACTGACATAATTTTGGGCTCCAAATTTCAAAATTTTAAATATTTTTTTGGAATTTGAAAATAATTTATATGCCCCTTATACTGGCTAATAATGCTATTCATTTTTCTTATCTATAATTTAAACTGTCTAAAAGAGTTAATGCTCATTGATTTATTTGTTGTATATAAAAATAGTTTATGACAGTTTTAATGTCACATAATAATTTTAATGTTTCGATTTCTCATTCAAATAAATTTTTTGTTGTTTATTTTAATGTCATAGGCATTAAAACTCTATGGGAAAATGGTTTGCAATAGTGCCTAACACATTGTGTATTTTACTTTGCTGTTCACCGGTGTTTTATCACACTTTAATATGTCGTACCATTCTTTACTTACTGTCATTTTGAGTTGTTTTTACTCAAATTTATATTGGGGTCCTGCCTACTTATTGATGGAAGAGAAAAAGTAAACTCAGACTCTTATCTTAATTAAAAACAAAGACAAATGACATATTTTCTTTGTTCACTTTAGATAAATATCATAGTATTTGTACAATATAAATGTGAATATTAAGTACAGCAAAGAAAATAATCTCCATATTGCAACAGATGATCATAAGACATAGGGGTCATTCATGAATTGCCCAAAACTTTGTTTTTTCAACATTATAACTTCTTATTCTTACATCTCAATCTCCATGAAAATCTAGAGACATAAAATACTAGAAAATTAAAAGGAATTGTCAGGCACAAATTACAAAACTACATTTGAGTATATAAACATATGTATAACAAAGAGATTGATAAAAATCTTTTCTTACAAAAAAGGCTCAGATAGCTTAAGTGGTAAATTCTACTATATATTTAATGAGCAATTAATTAATACCAATTCTACACAAATACTTGAAAAATGTGAAAGGAGAAGAAAAACATGAATCCATTTTTTGAGTCCAGTATTACCCAGATAACAAAAACAATTGAAAGCATCAAAAGAAATGAATGTTCAGACCATTGTTTCTCATGAATATGGACACATAATTCTTTAAAAACTCTAGAAAACTGAATTCAGCAACACATAAGAATATTAGATAATATGACCACATGGAAGTATCTCAAAAATGCAAATTTATTTTGACATTATTGTTATTGTTGTATAGGAATGCTTGTGATTTCTGCACATTGATTTTGTATCCTGAGATTTTGCTGAAGTTGTTTATCAGTTTAAGGAGATTTGGGGCTGAGATGATGTGGTCTTCTAAACATACAATTATGTCATCTGCAAATAGAGACAATTTGCCTTCCTCCTTTTCTAATTGAATATTCTTTATTTCTTTTTTTATATATTTTTTTATTGCATTTTAGGTTTTGGGGTACATGTGAAGAACATGCAAGATTGTTGCATTGTTGCATAGGTACACACCTGGCAGTGTGATTTGCTGCCTTCCTCCCCATCACCTATATCTGGCATTTCTCTTCATGCTATCTCCCCCAACTCCCCACCGCCTGCTGTCCCTCCCCTATTTCCCCCACCGACAGACCCCAGTGTGTGATGCTCCCCTCCCTGTGTCCATGTGTTCTCATTGCTCAACATCCACCTATGAGTGAGAACGTGTGGTTTTGATTTTCTGTTCTTGTGTCAGTTTGCTGAGAATGATGGTTTCCAGTTTCATCCATGTCCCTATAAAGGATACGAACGTATCGTTTTTTATGGCTGCACAGTATTCCATGGGGTATATGTGCCACATTTTCCCTGTCCAGTCTATCATCAATGGGCATTTTACTCTTATTTCTTTTTCTTGCCTGATTGCTCTGGCTAGAACTTCCAGTACTATATTGAATAGCAGTGGCGAGAGAGGGCATCCTTGTCTAGTGCCAGATGTCAAAGAGAATGCTTCCAGTGTTTGTGTATTCAGTATGATATTGGCTGTGGGTTTGTCATAAATAGGTTTTATTATTTTGAGATACATTCCATCAATACTAGTTTATTTAGAGTTTTTAGCATAAAGGGCTGTTGAATTTTGTCGAAGGCCTTTTCTGCGTCTGTTGAGATAATCATGTGGTTGGTCTTTGGTTCTGTTTATGTGGTGGATTCTGTTTATAGACTTGAATATGTTGAACCAGCCTTGCATCCCCAGGATGAAGCCTACTTGCTCATGTTTGATAAGCTTTTTGATAGGCTGTTGCATTTGTTTTGCCAGTATTTTATTGAAGATTTTTGCATCTATGTTCATCATGGATAGTGGTCTGATGTTTTCTGTTTTTGTTGAGTCTCTCCTGGGTTTTGGTATCAGGATGATGTTGGTCTCATAAAATTATTTGGGAAGGGCCGGGTGCGGTGGCTCATGCCTGTAATCCTAGCACTTTGGGAGGCCGAGGTGGGTAGATCACCTGAGGTCAGGAGTTCAAGACCAGCCTGGCCATCATGGTGAAACTCCATCTTTAAAAAAATATATATTTGGGAAGGATTCCTTCTTTTTGGATTGTTTGGAATAGTTACAGAAGGAGTGGTACCAGCTCCTCTTTGTATGTATGGTAGAATTCAGCCGTGAACCCATCTGGTCTTGGACTTTCTTTGGGTGATAGGCCATTAATTGCTGCCTCAACTTCAGCTCTTGTTATTGGTCTATTCAGGATTTCAACTTCTTCCTGGTTTAGTCTTGGGAGTGTGCAAGTGTCCACAAATTTATCCATTCTTCCAGGTTTACTGGTTTATGTGCATAGAGTTGTTTTAATCTCTGATGGTAGTTTGTATTTCTGTGGAATCAGTGGTGATATCCCTTTTATCGTTTATTATTGCATCTATTTGATTATTCTCTCTTTTCTTTTTTATTAATCTGGCTAGTGGTCTATTTTGTTGATCTTTTTAAAAAACCAGCTGCTGGATTTATTGATTTTTTTTTAAGGGTTTTTTTTTTGTGTCTCTATCTCCTTCAGTTCTGCTCTGCTCTTAGTTATTTCTTGTTTTCTACTAGATTTTGAGGGTATATATATATATATATATATATATATATATATATATATTGCTCCTCTAGCTCTTTCAATTTTGATGATAGGGTGTCAGTTTTAGATATTTCCTCACTTCTTATGTGGGCATTTATTGCTATAAATTTCCCTCTAGGCACTGCTTTAAATATGTCCCAGAGATTCTGGTACATTATGTCTTTGTTCTAGTTGGTTTTGAAGAACATCTCTATTTCTGCCTTTATTTGATTGTTTATCCAGGTAGTCATTCAGGATCCAGTTGTTCAGTTTCCATGACGTTGCATGGTTTTGAGTTAGTCTTAATCCTGAGTTCTAATTTGATTGCACTGTGGTCTGAGAGACTGTTATGATTTCTGTTCTTTTGCATTTGCTAAGGAATGATTTACTTCCAATTATGTGGTCAATTTTAGAGTAGTTGTGATGTGGTGCTGAGAAGAATGTATATTCTGTGGATTTGGGGTGGGGAGTTCTGTAGATGCCTATTAGGTCTGCTTGGTCCTGATCTGCATTCAAGTCCTGGATATCCTTGTTAATTTTCTGTCTTGTCAATCTGTCTAATATTGACAGTGGAGTGTTAAAGTCTCTCACTATTATTGTGTGGGGGTCTAAGTCTTGTAGGTCATTAAGAACTTGCTTTATGTATCTGGGTGCTCCTGTATTGGATGCATATATATTTAGAATTTTAGCTCTTGTTGTTTCATTGACATTTTCACCATTGTGTAATGCCCTTATTTGTCTCTTTTGATCTTTGTTGGCTTAAAGTCCACTTTAACACAACCTAGGATTGCAATTCCTGCTTTTTTTTTTCCCCGCTCTCCATTTGCTTGGTAAATCTTCCTCCATCTGTTTATTTTGAGCCTATGTGTGTCCTTGCATGTAAGATGGGTTTCCTGAATACAGCACATTGATGAGTCTTCCCTTTTTATCCAATTTGCCGGTCTGTCTCTTTTGATTGAGACATTTAGCCCATTTACATTTAGGGTTAATACTGTTATGTGTGAATTTGATCCTGCAATTTTCATGCTAGTTGATTATTTTGCCCATTAGTTGATGCATTTTCTTCATTATGTAGATGGTCTTAACCATTTGGAACATTTTTGGAGTGGCTGGTACTGGTTGTTCCTTTCCATGTTTAGTGGTTCTTTCAGGAGTTCTTGTAGGGCAGGCCTGGTGGTGATGAAATCTCTCAGCATTTGCTTGTCTGTAAAGGATCTTATTTGTCCTTCACTTAGGAAACTTAGTTTGTCTGGATAGGAAATTCTAGGTTGAAAGTTCTTTTCTTTAAGGCTATTGAATATTGGTCCCCACTCTCTTCTGGCTTGTAGTGTTTCTGTGGAGAGATCCACTTTGAGTCTGATGGGCTTCCCTTTGTGGGTAACCTTTCTCTCTGGCTGCCCTTAGCATTTTTGTCTTCATTTCATCCTGGTGAATCTGATGATTATGTGCCTTGGGGTTGCTCTTCTTGAGGAATATCTTTGTGGTGTTCTCTGGATTTCCTGGACTTGAATGTTGGTCTGCCTTGCTAGGTTGGGGAAGTTCTCCTGGCTAATATCCTGAAGAGTGTTTTTCAGCTTGGATTCGTTCTCCCTGTCACATTCTGGTACACCTATCAAACGTAGATTAGGTCTTTTCACATAATCCCATATTTCTTGGAGGCTTTATTTCTTTTTACTCTTGTTTCTCTAATCTTGCCTTCTCATTTTATTTCATTGTATTGATCTTCAATCTCTGATATCCTTTCTTCTGCTTGGTTGATTCAGCTATTGACACTGTGTATGCTTTGTGAAGTTCTCATGTTGTGTTTTTCAGCTCCATCAAGTCATTTATGTTCTTCTCTAAGCTGGTTATTCTAGTTAGCATTTCATCTAACCTTTTTTTCCAGGTTCTTAGTTTCTTTGTGTTGGGTTAGAACATGTTCTTTTAGCTCAGATAAGTTTGTTATTACCCACCTTCTGAAGTCTGGTTCTGTCAATTCATCAGATTCATTCTTCATCCAGCTTTGTTACCTTGCTGATGAGAAGTTGTGATCCCTGGGGGGAGGAGAAGCATTCTGTTTTTTCATGTTTTTATCCTTTTTGCACTGGTTTCTTTCTATCTTCATGGATTTATCTACTTGTGGTCTTTGTAGTTGGTGACTTTTGGATGGGGTCTCTGAGTTGAAGTCCTTTTTGTTGACATGTAAGCTATTTCTTTCTTTTAGTTTTCCTTCTAACAGTCAGGCCGCTTTGCTTCAGGACTGCTGGAGGTCCACTCCAGACCCTGCTTGTCTGGGAATCACCTGTGGGCCTGCAGAACAGCAAGAGTTGCTGCCAATTTCTTCTTCTGTTATCTTCATGCAAGAAGGGTACCTGACAGATGTCAGTCATGGCTCTCCTTTATGAGGTGCCTCTTTGGATATACAAGGGTCATGGAGCTGCTTAAGGATACAGTTTGTCCCTTATCAGAACTCAGGTGCTGTGCCAGGGGCTCTGTTGTTCTGTTCAGAGCTGCTGGGCAGACATGTTTAAGTCTGCTGCGGAGGAGCTCATAACCACTTCTTTTTCCAGATGCTCTGTCCTGGAAAGGTAGGGCTTTATTCATAAGTTCCTGACATGCTGCTGCCTTTTTCCAGAGATGCCCTGCCCAGTAAGGAGTTAGTCTAGTCACAGTCTGCCAGCAGAGGCATTGCTGAGCTGCCTCAGGCCCCGCCCAGCTGCTGTGTAAACTTCCTTGCTGTTTTGTTTACAGACATACAGTTACAACTGACTCAGTATTGGTGGACTGCCTTGATAATAGCGGACACCCTTCCACCAACAGAGCTCGACTGTTGGGGTCCAGCTGTCTTTGCTGTGAAACTCTCAAGTCAGAGGGTTTCAAATTGCTGGCCTTTGTGGGGGTGGAACCCACCAAGCCAGATTAACTAGCTCCCTGCTTTTGGTTCCCTCTTTTTCAGTTGAATGGGCAGTTTTGTCTCCCAGGCATTCCAGGCAGCGGTTGAAACAGCTGCCCAGAGTTGTGTGAATTTTTGTGCAGAAACCCATGGCACTGGCAGAAACAGCCATGCTGGAAACTCTTTTCATTTTCAGTCCAGGAATCTTCTGGTCTGTGGGCGGTAAAACCTGCGGGAGAGGTGCAATATCTGAATCAGAGTGCTGGAGTGGATGGAAAAGCCTCCAGTGGCCTCCATTGGGTAGGGGCGTGGGGGTCCTCTGGGGATTGCACTTCCTGGGAGAGGCTGCACCTCACCCTGCCTTGGCTTGCCCTTCCTGGGCTACACCCACTGTGCCACCAGTTTCATTGAGATCCACCTGGTACCTTGTTTGTAAATGCAGAGATAACCCACCCTCGGCGCAGCTGTTGCTGGGAACTGCACTGCAGAGCTGCTCCTATTTGGTCATCTTGCTCCTTTTTTCTTTTTTTTTAGACAGAATCTCACTCTGTCACCTAGGCTGGAGTGCAGTGATGTACTCCTGGCCCACTGCAACCTCCATCTCCCAGGTTCAAGCAATTCTTTTGCCTCAGCCTTTGAGTAGCTAGGATTACAGGTGCCCACCACCACACCAGGTTAATTTTTGTATTTTTAGTAGAAACGGGCTTTCACCATGTTGGCCAGGCTGGTCTTGAACTCCTGACCTCAAATGATTTACCTACCTCCTCCTCGCAAATTGTGAGGTTTATAGGCATGAGCCACCATGGTCAGTCAGCATGTTCAGTGTTGTTGTTGTTGTTGTTGTTAAAGAATTTGCCTCTAGAACAGGTAACAACTTGAAGAAAGAAGACAAAAATTTAATGATTGGCATAAAAATAAATTTCATAAAAATTAAAGATTTGTGTGATGACTTAATTAAAAGAATATAAAAATAGAAGTCTCAGTATTTGTTTTTACACATTTTTTTTTGGAAAATAACACTGAGATAGTAAAGTGCAGAAAATAATATTAATTATATTCTTGAGTTTTCAAGCTCCTCTTACTGACTTTGGCACTTAGAGAACATCTAGCACAGACTCAGGATTCCATGTGCATTTCTGCCAAGGAGACCATTTAGTGGAAATGAAGCAGAAAGCCATGTACGCAAATGTAGGTGGATGCTTACCTGCCAGAGACAAGTGGCTGCAGGTTGCAGGGGGCTTCAGTCCTTCTTGGAGGTCCAGGAAGAGGCTATGGACATCATCCTGGAAGAGGTGCCTGGAGCTCCACTGAACCCTCCTGCCTGTAGGAGTCTCACAGGTCCTGGAGGAGTCCAGCCAAAGTGCCCTCTTCTGTTTCTGGCCTGAGTCCTACATAACTTTCTAGCTTCTTTCACAAATCAGGATGGCAGCCTCAATGCAGCCCCACTAGAGAAAGGAGATCACGAGTGTGCAGGTGGTGGCTCATACCTGTAATTCCAGCACTTTGCAAGGCCAAACAGAAGAACTGCTTGAGGTCAAGAGTTTGAGACCAGCCTAGGCAATATGGTAGAAGCCCCATCTGTACCAAAAATACTAAAAAATTAGCAGGGCATGGTGTCACCTGACTGTAGTTTTAGCTACTCAGGAGACAGGCAGGATAATTGCTTCAGCCTGGAAGACAGTGGTTGTAGTGAGCTGAGATTGCACCACTGCCCTCCAGCCTGATCAATAGAGTGAGACTCTGTCTCAAAAAAAGAAAAATTATATTACTTAACATCTCCAAAAAAAAGTGTCAGGACTCACACCCATCCTGGCACATTAAATGAGTAATTGATTAACTAATGAATAGGTTAGTAAAGAATGCATGGCTTTGGCCCCCTCGGATTATATTCCAGAAGGAAACTTGGGTAGCAGGTGCTTGAGGCTGTGCACTGGAGGAAGGATGGACAGCCCATCTGGGTTTCAGTGAGCCTGGGTCCCCAGCAAACCTGGGAAGACCTTGGCTTGGCCATAACAGGCAATGAGGGTGGCATATAGCAGACATGCTGAGCTGTCAGGTGGGCACAGAAGGGTAGGCCTGAGGAGTCTCTAAGGTAAAACCCTGTCAGAGCCCTGATCTAAGCCCAGAGATTTCCAAGCCTGTACCTGGGGCTGCAGGGTAAGTACTGTGCATTGGCCTTGTAAGAGTGGAGCAAGTCATTGAGGGGCTTTCATTGCCCATTTTCCAGAGGAACAAATTGAACCCTCAAAGCCACAAGCCAGGTGGGGCAAAAGCATTGGGCTAAAGCATTTCCTTTTTCCTTCACTGGCTCCCGTGACTCTCTGACCTCCCTGGGCTTGCCTGAAACTTGGAGATCGCTCTTCCTTGTGAGTGCAGTCACTGAAGCCACCACTCTTATGGTAAGCTGACCAACAGCCATCTTGTGGACCCACCTGGGCCTCATCACTCTACTGGCCTCTGAAACCCAACTGGTGTTTCAGAGTCCAGAATTCACATTAGGTTCCAGAACCAGAGTTCAGCTCCCAGGCCAGAGAAGAAGTGGGACTATTAATTCCATGGCACAAGGCCAAAGTCTGAGAGCTGGCCCGACTGCTCAGCTGCACCCAGGCAGCATGTGTACTCATTCAAGCATGTCCCATTTTCTTCCTGCCTCTCATTATTTTACCTTCAAATTGTCATTTATAGTGGCTCTTTCTCTACTGTACACCTCCTATGGTTGTTGAAATTTCTCTGAAGATGGCATGAGCCAGGCATTAAAGGTCACAATGCTCCAACACACTAAGACTGTGCCAGGAAGAGAGTGCTCTCAACCAATCTTGACATTTAAGATTCAGGTATAAATAGAACCAACTCTATGAAGGGACTCTCACAGACTCATTTCTGGCCTCCATACTAAGGGATATGCCAGAATGACAGGGAAAATAAGACACAGACCTGGCAGGTTTGCCCTTTAAAGGACAGCCTCAGCCTGGTCACACTAAGCCACAATTTCAGGATCTGATTCAGCATGTTCCACCTTGGAAAATAGTGAAAATGAAGCCCCAGAATGTCATGGTCTAAAGGGAACCTGGAGAAGGGGCAACCTGGGTTTACCGAACCCAGTCGAACCTGTGAAAGAAACAGACCCTACCAACTAAGGAGCCATCTCATTCACTTGAACAACCATACCAGCAATATGCACACACTTCAGACCTTTCAGATAAACTCATGTCAACCCAGAGATTTAGGAGAAAGCACAAACATTTTTGAATCTAGATTCTCAGAAAGAAGGCACTCCTTTGCCTGAACAACCCTGTATAATAAATGCAACTGACAGTGGTAACTTGACTTGGACATACCCGGAGTCTGACCTTGTATAGAAAATGTTTCTAAATGAGTGTTAAGAGTTCTGAGCTAAGGAATCTAGAAGTGGCCAACATAGAGATTCATTTTTATTTATGAGAAATATCTGAGCCCCTGGCCTGTCCCATGCTGTGTCATGGAACACAGGCCACATGGGTTTGAGGTGCTTTGTTTTGTTTTAAATGAAGGCGCCAGGTGAAGGTTGTTCAAGGGAAGGTGCTAAATAAAAATGCTAAACAAACTGCATGCTTTTTGCAAGTGAGTGTGGTTCTCCTGACCATTGCACTGACACTGGACTTCCTCTTCTCTATATAAGCCCTTGTACAGCTCCATGTCTCATTTCCTCGTTTCAGGTCTTTTCTTCAGCATCTTGAATATGGTGCAATTTCCACAGGAGTCGATAACAATTTGGCACAACATACTCCATAGTAGGGATGGATTTCTGGCTATGCTTAACATGCTTCAGAGCTCACCAGAACATCAGTTATAGAAGGATGCAGTTGTTCCTTCCACCACCTTCATTCCAGCCTCTCTTTCTTCACAAGAAAGTCATTGACATACCAAGGAGGATGAACAGGAAACACATCACTGTCAAGAGCAAGACTAATACAAGAACAAGAATAAGCAGTAACCACTTGCAAACCCAAAGGGTGCATTTTTTTCTATCATTTGGGCAGCTTTTAACTTCTGTCCTCACTTCATGGCCCCAGTGATAGTTTTTTAGCTTCATCATGCCTCTGCAGGCACATGGGCCCTGGGTGGTAAACAACTTCACTAAATTCTGGCGCAGCAATGCTTTCTCAAAATAAATATGAGCCACTCCTCTATGATCATCAGCTTCTGGGCAATCTTGAAAAATCACAAACTGACAATTTATGAAAGAGAGATAAGTAGGTCTTAGAGAAACATATTCCCATTTTTTTCTCTTGGCAAGTTCAGACAGCAACTGTGAAGGCAGATGGATGTATAGAAAATGATGACATGCTATAAATCCTCATGATGTGATTTTACAACCAGGAGTTTCTAATCCTGTCTCTGAGACCTCCCAGTTGGGAACTAGAAGTAACTTCGCTGCACATCTATCAATGATCGATTGTACAACTTTTTGTCTTTTTTTTTTTTTTTGCAAAACAATCAGAAAACATTTATTATCCTGAAATGTGTACATCCTACTATTAAAAAAACAAAGTAACAAATTTGCTGGTGCCATAACTTATTTAGCCTGTTTCACTGGGACAAACTCATGTTCAATGCCACTCAGTATAATTTCAAGTTTGATAAACATGTAAGCATTTTTACCCCGCTTCTAAAACCTGATGAAGAATTCAAAATAAGCACACAGCATTAAATGACATTTATTGTTCCATAAATCTTGAGATCTGAAAAAGAATGCTAAATAGACAAGCAAAACTTTTAAAACAAGAGATAAGATCACTTCTTTCCCCAGTGACTGGTACAGAAAACATGTGGTCACACAAAAGCAAAGGGAAAAAGTCAGAAAGGAAAGCTCTCTGCCTATAGGGTCTATCAGAGTTACAGATATTTTCAAACTGAAGATGAAAACAGACCGTGCTTCTTTGTAGCAAATAATTAACCCCGTTTATGAATAAAACATAAAATGTCAAAGCTTTTCCCCACTGAAGTAGCTTGTCTTCTAGGAGAGATTTCAAACTCAAAATTACTCATTTCCTATTTTTGCCTGAACAAAGATGAGGATCAAAGAGTACATTCCAATCAGGACATCTGGGTATATGGACAGAGAGATGCTACAATTAAAATGGAATAGAAGTTTTCAAAAAAAAAAAATTCAGTCCCCTGCACCACAGGCCTCAAACATGCTTGCTGATGAGTTTTGGGAAGGTTCTGGATGGAAGGTGGAGATACAGGAGGAAAGTGAGAAAACAGTGGATTCCCTTTGAAAAGTATGCTAGCAGACAAGCATTTGGTTTTATTAAAGAGGCTCTCTTTTTATAAAGAAAGAAGCTATAATGTGGTGTATAAGAAGCCCCTAAGTAATCACCAGCATGTCTATCCATGATTGTACTAAAGCTCAATATTTGAGGAGAAGCTTAAGGGATTTGGATGGTACATTTTAGTGTTTGACAGATAACATCTAGTGTTTCCATGAAAAAATTTCATCTTGTTCATAATGAAGATCCCTTAACACCTAGTCAGAAGCTATCAACAACAATACTTTCTCCCCCTACTTGGGTCACCTATTTCCAGTGTCTGGGGTAGGGCTTTAAAGGGGTGGTGGGGGTGAGGGGTTAGGATGAGGTGGGGGGTGGTTGTCAGAGATGGAGAGAGGGAAGAAAACGAGAGAAAAACCACCTGAGTTTAAAAGGCAAAGAATCTCCAAAAATCAAAACCAGAAACTAAAATGCTAAAAATGGAAGCAGAAGCAAAAAAGTTTTTCAATAAATCTGTGACAAAGCCAAAACATAAAAGTCTTTGTACCTATTAGGATTTACACTGATCCTCTCACCAAGGTACTCCTGATAATGCAGTTTGCTTCAAGCCCATCTTCTTGGCTTGGATCTTTTCTGATCTGGCATGATCACATCAAACGTACACCCTTAGACATGATTTCTTCCAAGAAGGTGCCAAGCCTCTTACCTGACCACCGATGGCTGCATCAGCACAACATATCTCTCCGCATAGATTCACTGCTGGCTCCCCAACAGCACTGTCCCCCCAATCTCCTCTCCAGATCACCATAAGGTTCAGGCAATAAAAGCCAAACTGGCACAGAAAGGTAAATGCCCACATAAGTTTTTACATTCATTTCCAAACCACATACAGTGTAAAAAGACAGCAAACGCTGCTTCTAGGAACTGTATTTACTGGCCTCTGCCAGAGAAGCAGGCAGCTATGCCTGCACCATGGCCTCCAGAGCTGGATGCATGCTCTGCCGATGTGCTCACTCTCACGAGGATGCTTGGCTATGGCAGTGACAGTGAGGAGATTCACCTCTCATACAGCTCATTAGAAAGATCATCTTGTCTTTTCAATATGAAACATTTCATATGGTAAAATCCAATTCCAAGACTTCTTGGATTCAGTCTTCACACACTTGTAAGCATGACTATTTGATACTGAATATAGTTCAGTCTATATAAGACATCACTTCAAAACTATGTGGATGCCATCACTATTTTCAGCTTTTACGGTAGAGAATAAAAAACAACTCTCATCTTGAAAGTTCTGAACCATCTGATCACTAACAAGAATGTGAATACCAGTGGGACCCTGTCTGTAAACCTGATTAATTTGGTGGAAAGGAATATTAAACACCAGCGCAAGTTTTCGAGCAACTTCTAAGGCTATCATTTCTTCCAAGTAGATTGCATGATAAACATAGGGTGCCCCACTGCCATTCTCGCTCGCCCTGCCTGCAGCTTGCTGCTGCCCTTGCAGCACTGCTTGGCTGCTCCCTGCAGACATAGATGGTTAAACGGGGCCTAACCGACCTTGACTTCAGTGAATTATAGAGCCGAATTCCATCGGCTGCACCACAGATTTGAACTAAATCCTCCTTTGTCAGTTTTAATAAGTCGGCACCTGAAAAATTAGAACAGTCTTGTGTAGGAAGAGAATCTGTTTTTGAGCAGCCATTGCTGTGTTTCCTGGATTGTAGCTGAAGGTTGAATTTGTTCACCAGAGGCCTGTGTAGCTCCATCTCCCTGATGATTTGGGGAAGAAGAATTGCTGTCCGGGACACTGCAAGTGCTCTGCTGTGGGGAGGTGAAAGTGGGTGCTGGGGAACGGCTGTTATTCACATAGGCCGTGGGGGCATCGGGCCATGGAGAACACTCTGTGAGGATAGTGGTGTCATAGGACGGCTGATACTTTTCTTTTTCATGAGCTGTTCTCTTTTCCATCTTCTCTCTGTCAGTTTTTGTTTCCTGTCTGCACCTTTAGGCTTAAAAACTTTTTTTTGGCAGCCAGCTGAGTGTAGATGATCTGTGTATTCTCCATTTTCATTCTGCTTAAAGGTGTCAACCTGGATCCTAAAGGGCACTCCCTTTTCACCTCCGTGCTTCCGTGGAGTAAATTCTGTGCTGATGCAGTGCACCTGAATGAAAGCAGAGGTGCATTTTGCTGGGGACCACAGAAATCCAACCGCATTTAACTGGCTTGGATTTGTCCTTGTGTCAATTATTCCCACAGACATTGGAATATCTAAATCAAGAAGTCTGTCTCGTGGGCGATTCCACTTCCATCCTTCAAGTTGCAGATGCTCTGTGTATTGTAGCCGTCTGTCATGGAATACAACCCTTATGATGCTCTTGACTAATTTTCCACTGATCTCAGGCATATCACCCATTTTCGGATTATCCAGCATCCGACTTTCATAAGACTGACCTTGGTTCAAGTAAGTAAGTGTTTCATCGCGCAGTTTTACTGCTGGCGACGTTGCAGCACACATCACATACTGAAAGGGTGGATGTTCTGTTTCATCATCCAATGGAAGGCTGGAATCTTCCTGCTTGAAAATGGGCAATGCCAAGACATCACTCATGCTGTAGGCGCCGGCGCCCAACTCCTGCCTGATGCCCGAGAGGCTGGCGTCGAAGTCGTGCACCAGCCCAGACTCGATCACCTCGTCCATCTTGAGCACCCAGGCCATCTTCCAGCCTCGCCGTCGGCCCCCACAGCGCGGCCTGCGCGTCCGGGGCGAAGGGGCCGGAGCTCTGCTGGCACGTCCTGAGGGAGGGCGCGGGGGAAGCCTCCGGGGGGCGGGGGCGAGTGGTCACCAGCGGCTGCCGGGACCGGAGCGGCGGGGGTCCCACTGGCAGGGCACGGCGAGCCCAGCGAGCAACTGCAGAGGGAGCGGCCCGGCCGCCGGCAGCGCCTCCCTCCCGCGGACACCGGCGTCGGGCCACCTGCCGCCGCCGCCCAGTCCCCGCGCCGCTAGCGCTGCAGCCGCTGCCGCCCGCCCCACCCGGGACCCCCCGGTCGCATCCTCCTCCGGGACTGCGCGGAGACCGGACCTTGGGGCGCTCCGAGGACCACACGGGAGCAAGCCCTCCCCTTTTTGTCTATTATACTGGGCAGTCTTCACTGAGGATTTTTTCATTGAGCATAGAAGCATAGAGCTAAAAATAGAAAAAGGTAAAACAGCAACTCTATAAAATCATTAAAGTGTAAGGATGTTAATCTTCCCACATGATTAGTATTTTTGCATATATTGCATGCATATCTCCCCATGTAGCTATTTTAATAATAAATTAGTTGTATGTCAAGTTAAAGAAAATATATGTATTTTTAAATTATTTTAACAGCAAAGAGATGCATATATTTTTGTCCCAACTAGTCCCGGTGGTGTGGAGTGGGTGTGAGGTCTCTACTGGGAAAGATGGAGAGGAAGAGTCAGTGCTCTGAATTGTATGCGTGTTTGGGGTAAAATGGACACAGAAGGAGAGAAAGTCAGGGCCTGGTCCCAGTGACACTGACACTTGCAGGAGGTCTCTAAAAGCAACAGAAATGGCCTGCTACACTGAAGGCTAGATGGGCCTGTAACAAACAAAAATCTGCCCAGGGGATCATTTGAGGACAAGTGTTTGAGACCAGCCTGGCCAACATGGTGAAATCTTGTCTTTACTAAAAATACAAAAAATAGCCATGTGTTGGTGCACACCTGTGGTCCCAGCTACTCAGGAGGCAGAAGCAGGTGAATCACTTGAACCCAGGAGGTGAAGGTTGCAGTAAATCGAGACCACACCACTGCACTCCAGCCTGGGTAATAGAATGAGACTCTGCCTCAAAACAAAACAGAAAACAAAACAAAACAAAAATTCTGCCCAGAATTTTAGCAACCCTGGTGAAAGGTCCTTATTACACCCTGAATTATAGACTCCTGGGGTAGACTGGCTTCTACAGACCCACATCCTACAAGAGTCTTGGCCACTATGATTTGGCCCATTGAAACAGCCCATCTCCTTTGTTTTCAAAGTCTCAAGTCAGTGGAGACCAGATAAGACTTCAATGGGAAACCCCCTGAAGACACAGGTTGTCATAGGTTTGACCCCCTACAACCAGAACAAGCTGGCCACCTCTTTCTTCCCTCCATGCTAAGAACACAAACAAGGCTTCTTGGAAACATCTCTGACTCCTCCACCTCCCCACCACTACATGCTTTCATGAATGCTTAAGATCTGGCCACCTGAACACTGCACAACAGGAAGAGGAGAAAGCTGAACAAGGGTAGCTGCACTGACCTTGTTTTAATGGGCTTCCTAGCCCAGGCTGCACACAAGGCTGTGGGCAGCAAGTGGCATTAAGGGCACTACTGCCATGCCACTCCAAGCTGGAGCTTCTGCTCCTTCAGTTCTTGAGCACCCAGTCTATGAATGACTTCAGATTTGCCCAAGTGCTCTCAGCTGGAGGAAGGAAATAGCAGTGACCTCTGGCATCTCAGACCACCTCGCTCAGGCAGCAGCCATTTCTGTGCACACCACCACCAGTGGCCTCAGGTGGCTGGCTGTTTCTCCCCTAGTCCCACAGCTCACCTCCTGCTCTGACTTCCTGCAGGCTACCATCATTGTCATAATCAGGCACGTGGCTTCCTAGAAACATGGGAACAGTTTGGGTCCTGCATATGCAGAATGTGCAAGCAAGGAGGCCGGGAGAAAAGTCATCTACTGCCTTAAGAACTAACAGGATCTTCAGAGGCTGGCGAGATGGGTGAATAGCAACAGCTTCGGTGTGCACCTTCCAGCAAGATCGACACAGAAGGTGGGTGATTTTCACATTTCTAACTGAGATACCTGATTCATCTCATTGGGACTGCTTGGACAGTGGGTGCAGCTCAGAAAGGGTGAGCCGAAGCAGGGTGGGGTGTCATCTCCAGAGCTTCCACACAGCAAAAGAAATAATCATTAGAGTGAACCAGCAAACAACAGAATTGGAGAAAATTTTCACAAGCTACCCATCTGACAAAGTGCTAATATTTAGAATCTACAAAGAACTAAAGGAAATTTATCAGGAAAAAAAAAAAAACTTCATCAAAAACTAGGCAAAAGATATGAACAGACACTTTTCAAAAAAAGACATTTATGTGGCCAACAAACATGAAAATATGCTCATCACTGGTTATTAGAGAAATGCCAATCAAAACCACATTGAGATACCATCTCACGCCAGTTAGAATGGTGATCATTAAAAAATGTAGAGACAACAGATGCTGGAGAGGATATGGAGAAACAGGAACACTTTTACACTGTTGATGGGAATGTAAATTAGTTCAACCATTATGGAACACAGTGTGGCAATTCCTCAAGTATCTAGAAAGAGAAATACCATTTGACCCAGCAATCTCATTACTGGGTATATACTCAAAGAATTATAAATTGTTCTATTATAAAGACACATGCACACCTATGCTCATTGTGGCACTGTTTACGATAGCAAAGACCAATCCAAATGCCCATCAATGATAGACTAGATAAAGAAAATGTGGCATATATACATCAGGGAATACAATGCAGCCATAAAAAAGGATGAGTTCATGTCCTTTCAGGGAAATGGATGAATCTGGAAACCAGCAATCTCACAAAGCTGACACAAGAACAGAAAACCAAACACTGCATGTTCTCACCCATAAGTGGGTGCTGAACAATGAGAACACATGGACACAGGGGGGGAACATCACACACCAGGGCCTGTCGGGAGGTGCGGTGGCAAAGGGAGGGACAGCAGGGGGTGGGGCAACTGGGGAGGGCTAACATTAGGAGAAATACCTAATGTAGATGACAGAGTGATGGTTGCAGCAAACCACCATGGCACATGTATACCTATGTAACAAACCTGCATGTTCTGCACATGTACCCCAGAACTTAAAACATATATACATAAAAGAGCACCTTCATACCTTCACAGGATGATTGACAGAAGGCTGATGTGTACACATATTATTAGCCCATGTCCAACTATTCTGTTAGTAATACCAGAGTGTGAGTTTAATATTTGAAGAACATTAAGCTACTAATTTAATATGACCCCACCACTGCTTCTGGTTCCAAATTGTCAGTAGAACCAAAAGGTGCCAAGGTATGCTGGGAGGAGCTCTTTGTTGTTTGGGTCTTGCAGCTAAATAAATGTGTTTTCTTGCTAGAGTAAGCCTTTGAAGAAATCACTTAACCAACTATACCATCACATAGAGACTAAAGTCTACAAAATCATATACATGATACAGCTTTAGAGCAATTTTTACCTCAGCCATTAATTGCTGATTATTAAGCAGAAATGGTAACTGTCAAAAATTTGGCATTGCCTGCTTATGCATATTTATGGAGCAGTATAGTGATAAGTGACCAGGAATATATAGTTGTACACACTCCCACCTTAAAGGAATCTTAGTGAATATGGTGGTTTCTATTTCTCTATGTCATGAAGCCAAACTGTTTGAAGTCCTGGATTAAATTCAGTTGCTAAACTGTGATGTCTGAATTCAAACTGAGTAACATGAGATAGCAACTGCAAAATTCTTTTGTGAAATTTTACAAGGTATTCTGCTATTGGAGATATTCTGGGAAAACCTTAAGAGAATTTTATTATTGGAGAGAGTATTTTTCTAGGCATTTCAGAGTATCTTTGTACTAAATTAGAAATACATAACAGAAAAAAGATCAACATGGATTATTTTAATGCAACCTCATATTTGTCATAAATTGATCAAGGTGGTGATTTTTTTCTTGATAATTGAGTGATGGCAATTTTATACTGATAGGAAGAGAGTCTCATAAGAGATCTCTTGGATGGAAAGTAAACTTGAAGAAAGTCAGGACCATTTTTAGGTGATAAAAATTAATAGAGTTTTCATAAGCATAATATTGCCTTCTAAAAATGTCCATGTTAATTCTCAGATACTGGGAATATATTACAACTCACGGCAATGAAAACATAAGGTTTCAGATGAAATCAAGATTGCTAATCTGCTGACTAAAAATAAGGTTATTGGCCAGGTATGGTGGCTCACGCCTGTAATGCCAGCACTTTGGGAGGCTGAGGCGGGTGAATCAGCTGAGGTTGGGAGATCCAGACCAGCCTGGCTAACATGGTGAAACCCTGTCTCTACTAAAAATACAAAAAATTAGCCAGGTGTGGTGGTGCACACCTGCAGTCTTAGCTATCTGGGAAGCTGAGATGGGAGAATTGGTTGAACCTGAGAGGCAGAGGTTGCAGTGAGCTGAGATTATGCCACTGCACTCCAGCCTGGGTGACAGAGTGAGACCTTGTCAAAAGTGAGAGAGAGAAAGAAAGAAAGAGAGAGAGAGAGATAAAAGAAAGAAAGAAGAAAGAAAGAAGAAAGAGAAAGAAAGAAAGAAAGAAAGAAGAGAAAGAAAGAAAAAGAAAGAAAGAAAGAAGAAAGAAAGGGAGGGAAAGGGAAAGAGAAAGGGAGAGAGAGAGAAAGGGAGAAAGAAGAGAAAAGGGGAAAAGAGAGAAAGAGAGGAAAGGAAGGAGGGAAGGAGGGAAGGAAGGAGGGAAGGAGGGAGGGAGGAAGGTTACAATCCTGTTGTGCTGTAGGTGTTCATGTTCCAGCTCTTTGCCAAAAAACAAAGACATTCTTTCTGTATAACAAACTGTTCCCTGGCCATTTCACAATCTTTGTTTCATGCATTAAGGTTTCTTGGGTGATTATAAAAAAGGTTGTGCTTTGTTTTGCTTTATCATTATTACCTTTAAAAGAGTAGCAAGTTATTCTGCTGTACTTCCAAAAACTGTAGCTGGAGAAAACAACATAGCAGATCAGAAGCTGGAAATTATTTTCAAGGACTCAGAAAAGAAATGTATGGTACATGCTTTAAGTTATTTGTTAAAATGGCCAACTGTGGTGAAATCCCTTTGCCAGGAAAAATAGGAATTTTTACAAATGCAAAACATAATGCTACTTCTCTGGGTATAACCACAGTAACAAGGACACAGAAAAATTGTCAGAACCAGAGAAAAGGTGGGGTTATATACTCTGAGAATCAAAACCTCCTATGGATTTTTACTCTGAGAGTGCCTAAAAAGAAGAAGCCAAGTTTTATCAACAGCAGCACAAAATGCAGACTGAGAAAAGCAGGAAGAAAGTTCTAGTAGTTGCCCAAGCCCAGTGGCCCACACTTGTAACCGCAGCCCTTTGGGAGCCTGAGGCAAGCGGATCGCTTGAGCTCAGAAGTTGAAGATAAGCCTGGGCAACATGGCAGAACCCCATCTTCCAAGAAGGAAGGAA
>PVKP010039605.1:0-20032 GCA_004027715.1 Plecturocebus donacophilus
AAAGTGTAAATTTTCTAACTGCCATAACAATATTTTGTAGGATATGTAAACTAGAGGCTCCACCGAGTTGCTCAAAAATTATTTGGTTAAAGGGTAAATACACCTTGTACATCATAATGAAAGTCTTATAGGTAGGGGTGGAGATTAACACTTCAGGCTGTCTACAGAATATTAATAAAATTCAATATATTTTCTAAAAAAAAAAAAAAAAAAGGCATTGCACCAAGAGCAGGAGAGTCTGAAGCCAGTGAGTGTCTCTGTGTAATCCACATAATTTATTTTGCAGTCACAAAATTACAAAGCACTCTAGCAGGCATTGTGAGCCTCATGAAGGAAACAGAAAACTCACAAACCAAGGAGGGGATGGGGCCAATGAAATATACCTTAAGACAACATTGGCAGAAACCTAGATGAATATAAACACAATCTGCTTCTATTGTACCTCATGGCTAGAGCAGAGCTTTCAGAAGGGTAAGAACGAAAGAACTGAGGGAGGTTAGCAGACTTCTTGTAGAAATTGAGGTGGGTGTGGAAGCTCCCCAGACAGGAGAACCCAGAGCCTGTGTGAAGGAAGAGAAGTAACATCTGGGATAGTCTGGAGTTGGGGCACTCCTGAGGGTAACATCACAGAGGGAAGAAGCACCCACTCCATCCATAGATCAAAAGACATTTCTGAGTTATACTTCCAAAAATTATACTTCTATGGAAGAGGAAAGAGGGTGTTTTTATCCCCCAGAATTATATAATGTTGAAATTCTTGATTTGATTTCTCCATTATATTTACTGTCAATTTTTGTTATTCATGATAGTTTTGTTCTATAAAGTCACAAGAACACCAAAATAGCAAACACTGAGCCATTGTTAGGTTTCTGCCAAGCTCAGGTCACAATTTTGTCAACTGATCAATACATAACCCTGCTTTATGTGTGTTTCTGTTTAAAGACATTTAATATATATTGTTGATTCATTAACATTGAATGATGGTCAACAGCACTGTAACTCATGCCTGAGTGAATCTTATCTGACATACTTTTGTTCTCTGTAAGACACCTCACTGTTTTCCTGAACTTAGGAACACTAGACAGAACCTCAGCCCTGCACCTGAAGGCCATGGTAAAGAGCACAATCACTAACAAAAAGCACAAAAATTAAAAAAAAAATGTGGAACGAAATAGACTGCAAAAAGCACATTTGTTGACAACATGAGAGCTGAAACAAGAGGTAGAGTGTTATCTTGTTCAAACCTCAGCTGGGCACATGTGCGTGGGCCAAGTTAAATTTTTTGCTGTTCTGCCCATGTCTGTGAATAACTTCAAGAGTGCCTGCTAGGGGATTACAAATAAATTTTAGTGAGCTGGTGGATTTGTAAATGTGGAATCCATGAATGAGACTCAACTATAATTTGAAAACCAGTGTTGAAAGATTAACTCAGGTTGAGGGTGGGGTGTAGAATTGCAACAGGTTTTCTGGGCTTCTCCAGCACATTCAGGTTGTATCGCTCAGCTAGGTGTGCAAATCCTATTGATAAGGCCTTTTTGTTGGAGGGGGAAGAAGAGGAAGACAGGAGGCATGGCCCCCAGAGAAGTAAGGGGAAACTGAAGGAGTTGTGTGAGGCCTTAGGAATCCAGGAAGTGGGGGCATAAGAGTAGTGGGGAAAGTCTCTGGAATCAGGAAAACTGAGTACAAAGAGCTTGGACAGAGGAGAGGAGAGGGAGCAGGAGGAAGGAGACCGCCATGAATGCTAGAACCACACTATGATTTGGGTCAGTGTAGCAAAAGCACAGTAAGTCAGATTGGTTTTTTTGGCATATGGCCACCGTACTTATCCTTTGCTTGGAGATCTATGACTGAATGTTTTACTTTTCAACCAATTGTGGTACCCCCCTATGGACTGCTAGAGAGGGGAGGACAGCCAGGGGTTCTGGTTCCGCCTTTTCTGGCCACATTAGAGATTCCTTGGGTGGAAGCCTCATGCCACAGAGTTACTTGCAGATGATTTAAAGAAGGATGCAGAACTGTTTTTCACTCGCAAAGAGAAAATTAATGCTAGAGATTTGATCCTTTAAGAGGTCTTTGAACTTGTAAACCCAGACACATATGTGTCAAGAATGGAAACTGGCAAAGACTGTATTCCGTAGTTTGAACTTAATTGCTTTTGGTATGTACTTGAAAAGATAGAATATCCCAAGACGTTTAACTTTAGAAAGTCATTCTGTTGTGCTACACAGTAAGTAATTTTCACAAGGATTTGGCCGAGATATTCAGTATCAATATGCAGGAATGGTTTCAATATGTGGTAGGCCAATAAAAACAAAGTCACTCTGACCCACACTTTGCAGATCTAAGAGGGACAGAGGAGCAAGTAGTGATAATTAGTTCCAGTTTCAGGGAAATATGGTAACTCTGCAGCCACATGCCTCTGTCCTGCCCGCTGCGCTGTGTGTCTCTCAGGGAGGGGGGCTTAACGTCCCAATCTGTGCTTCTCAGGTGGGCACTGCACATGATGTGGTTATGCAGCGAGGCCTGAAAGTGAGTACTGTGGAGATTTGGAGTGTTGTTTGATCTGAAATCATGGGACCCACAGAACTGGCCATTGGGTTTGGAAAACCCTCCGTAGGAGCAAGCCTCAGTGAGAGGAATTAGACCATTCCACACCGCCTTGCTTTGCTGCTGGCTAGCACAGGCAGGAATGCTGCCCAGAGCCTTTGACCCACTTCCCTGCTTCTAGGACAGTCAGATGCAACCATTGGGGGATCTGCTTGCTCTTTACCTTGGCCTTAATTTATCAGTGTTCCTTTTCTCCTCTCGGCATGGGGGTGGAGGGGTGGTGGAAAAGAGGGTCTTTCCTTTCTGCTGTTCAAAAATGGATTGAAGCATATGTGTGGGGCAGGGGAGGGAGGAAGGAAGGGTGGGACCTCTGGAATCATACCCATCATACTCAAATAGTACTCAAAAAGTTTTTGCTGTTCTGCCAGTATCTGCAAATGACCTCAAGAATGCCTGTTTGAGGATTACAAATACGTTTTAGTGAGTTGGTAGATTTGTAAATATGGAATCCACAATCTCCAAAATGGAGACTTTTTATTTTTATTTTTGTAATTGACATGATCTTGCTCTGGGGTTGCTGTTGATACAGAGTAACCCAAAAGAAGTTAAACGTGTCTATTTAAATAAATTGGTCTATTCTGGTAGCATTATTTTTCAGGCAAGCTCAGATTCTGTAGGCTTAAGCCTTTTCTCCTTCTCTCAACTCCTCTTCTCCTTCTCCTTAGGTGACATCTAGGCACAGGGAAAGGCTTAAGTAGCGTTGTCATGATGGGGGCAGAATGTTTGCTTCCTTCCTTTCTTTCTTTCTTTTTACATATGTATCTTGAGACAGTCTTACTCTGTCACCCAGGCTGGAGTGCAGTGGCACAATCTCAGCTCACTGTAACCTCCGTCTCCCTGGTTCAAAGGATTCTCCTGCCTGAGCCACCAGAGAATCTGGGATTACAGGCGCCTACCACCACGCCCAACTAATATTTGTGTTTTAAGTAGAGATGATGGGGTTTCACCATGTTGGCTAAGCTGCTCTTGAACTTCTGGCCTCAAGTGATCCACCTGCCGTGGTCTCCCAAAGAGCTGGAATTATAGGCATGAGCCACTGCACCCTGCGGGTTATTTTTTGCTTGCATTGTCCTTTTCTTCTGGCTTCTGTTGACTTCTTTTTGAGGTGCAGCTGACTTTGTCTCCTATTTGGGAGTTAGCTTCATCTGCCAAGCTGTCTTTGGTTAGGGTGTCTTGTGGTTGTCAGCTGCATGTGGCTGCCTCTAGGTTTAGCATCCTCTGCTTTGCCTCTTGCTGCTGTAGACCCTCTGGGGCTTAGCCAGGAACTTCCACTGGAACCTGGCTTTATGTGGCCTACTTTCCAGCTTCTGCTATAGGATTCTCTTACCATACACCAGGCAACTTCTTAGCAAATACTCTCTTAATTCTCAGCTCCCTTCTTCCATGTCTACCACAGGGCCATTCAGGAGCTTCTAGATGTCCCTATGCTAGGTGTCTCTGGGAACAAGAGAAGGTTACTTTTTGGCTCATCTGCTTGGGCATTTCTCTCTGCAAAGGATGTTCGAGGGCTCCCGAACTCCAGGGACCACGCATGTGTGCAGGTGGAGCACAGGAGAGTGAAACACATTAAAGCACCAGCCTAAATAGTTTTGGATTCTCCCTCAACCTATCTGGAATTTTTGTCTTCTTACCCTCCTTCTTCCACAGCCATCCCCCCGTAGGTGAGGAGATAGATGAGTAGAAAGTATTGCTCCTTCTTCTGTTCAACAGGAGTTGCTCCCTCATCCCATCTTCTGTCCTCTCTACACAGTAACTCATAGTAAAACTCTGTGCTTAGTCCCCTGGGCTTTGTTTTTAATATGTGCAAAAATAATTTTTGAATAGAAATAGCATTTTTCTTTTTCAATAAAACTCACTTCTAAGACAATAGTTTCTCTCTGACTTGAGAAATCTAATATAAAACACAAGGTAAAAAAAAAATTCTTGGTCCAAGTTTGTGCCTCTTCTTTCCCTGAAACAACAAAGGCCATTGATTCAGTGGGTGGAGAGCTGCAGGGCAACATGATTTACGGGTAATGAAAAATATATTAGTGTAATAATTTCAAAAATATGGTAGAAAGAGTTGGGAACTTCTGGATTAGAGGAAATGGATCAAATAAGGTTGCTTACATGCTGGGGTGGCTGAGTCAAAGGAACATGTAGCTGGATCACCACAGCTGGATATCCTTGGGTTACGTGGTTACCTTTCTCAGCCTCACTGAACAGGGTCAGAAGATGTGAGTCACAAAACTAACTGCAGCAGGAAAGACAAACATGGCCTCATCTCATGGCTGCACAGAGGGCCAACAGAGCCTCCTATGAGCTTGTGCATTCTTTTTGCTCAGAAATCCTTTTCTTCTGGTTTACATGAGGCTATCCCAGTGGGTCTTCAGGGGTCAGCAAACTTTTTCTATAAAGAGCCAGATGATAAAATATTTTTGGGCTTTCATGCCATGGGGTGTATGTTTCAACTATTCACCTCTGCCACTGTGATGGGAAGGCAGCCATAGGTAATATAAAATGGGAAAGTGGGCTGGAGTTCCAATAAAACTTTATTTATAAAACCAGGCAGTAGGCCAGATTTAGCCTGAGGTTGGTAGTTTACTGATTATTAATCTGGAATAAAGTGCTAGGTCAATGTAGAGAAAGAACTGCCTGAACTGACTCCTCTATCTTATGTCTGTCTGTCTGATCCCCTCCCTACCTTCCATTCCCCCCACCACCCCATGCATACCTTCTTCCAATTGCACATACAGACCAGACAAGACCACATTTTTAACATTATTATGACCCAGCCTTTGGCTTTGCTCATTAAGTCTCCAGGGTGGAGAAACAGAGGTCCTGAATTGGTTTTTTTGTTTTTGTTTTTTTTTTTTTTAAAAAAAAAAAAACACTTGTTAAGCTCAGTGACTGTTATTCACAGAGGTAGTTTAAATTTTTTTATTTTATTGTTATTTTTTGCCTCTAGGGAATCTCCAGCTTGGCTCACATTTTGATTTAGAGGCTTTCTGGGCAGAGCTGGATACTCAACAGGTCAGTATGCTGATGAGTGGAGAAGACAAAAGGGCCAAGCGAGCAGATACTCCTAACTGACCACAAACAGCAGGATAAGCTATTCTGCCTCTATTTGAGAGCATATAGTAATTTTCTATGGCTGCCACAACACATTACAACACACTTAGTGGGTTGAAACAATGAAAATTTATTATCTTCCAGTGCTGGAAGATAGAGGTCTGGCATAAGTTTTATGGAGCTAAAATCAAGATGTTGGTAAGGCTGTGATTCTTTCCAGAGACTGTAGGAGAGGATCAATTTCTTTGCCTTTTCTGGCTTCTAGAGGCTGCCCACATTCCTTGGTTCATAGCCTCCACCTCCATCTTCAGAGCCAGCAACATTGCGTCTCTCTGACCATTCTTTCACTAGCCCTGTCTGTCTCTGACTGACTATAGCTGGGAAAGTTTTCAAAAATTCAGATGATTAGATTGGGCTCACTTGAGTAATCTGGGATAATCTCCCTATCTCAGCATCCTTAACCTTAATCCCATCTGCAAAGACTCTTGTCATGTGATATAACATATTCACAGCTTCCAGGGATTAAGACAAGGAGATCTTTGGGGCACCATTATTTTGCCCACCACAGAGCAGGATCCTGCCTTGTGTTTTTCTCATGGATACTTTCTGGGTACAGAGAAATGCTGAATAAATCACTTGCACTTACTGGGATCTAAGCCCCTAGGCTAAGGGGAGCCATTGAGGGGAAGCCCCAGTCTGCTGCATGAGTGGGGCATGGCCTTCCTTTGGGGGAAGGGAGACTGAGTGGCATAGGACAAGCACTGAGCTCAAAGGCTAAGACTTGGGCTCTTGTCCCAACTATGCCGCACATCTCACTTGCTATCTCTGGTCCCTCGTGTTATCTTCTATAGCATGAGGAATGTAGATTAGGCAGTGGTTTTCCAAAGCTTTTTAAGCACCAGGGACCTTCTTCAAGTCAAGCCTATAGAATTTTAGGTAGGAGTGGAGCGATTGTGTTTGATGTAGGGGTGAAGCCCAGAGCCTTCCCTGCAGGCCTTTCCCAAGAGCTGCCTGGCAACTGCAGAGATACAGTTTCTTTCCTGGGCTCCTGGAACACTGTTTGGAGATCACTGAACTAGATCGGGGTTGGCTAATTACAGCCAGCAGGCAAAATCAGGTCTGAGGCCTGGTGCTGTTTGATTCCTAAACTAAGAATTCTATATATATATATATATATATATATATATATATATATAGTATATTTATTAAGGTAAAATACATGTCACAAAAAATTTACCATCCTAACCATTTTTGAGTGTACAGTTTAGTGACATTATGTACATTTACTTTGCTGTGTATCGATCGCCACCATCCATCTCCAGAACTCTTCATGTTGCCTGACTGAGACTCAGCATCCATTAAATAATAACTCTTTAAGTCTCCTTTTCCCAATCCCTGTAAACCACCATTATATTTTCTGTCTCTGTGAATTTGACAGAGCTGGTACCTCCTGTGTGTATATCAAATCACACCCAGCACAGTGCATCCTGAGGAAATAGTGGAGACTGTGCAGTACGGTGGCAGTACTGCTTATTTCAGATAAAAATTGGAATCAAAAGTCCAACACAAGGAGATTCTTTGAATCATTTATGGGGTGTCTATAACATGGAATGATACAAGGCTATTGAAAAGGCATCATAGATAAATATTTGTTGACATCAGAAGATGGATGTGATTTATTAAGAAAGATAGATCATAAGGCATATGTCTATATGTGACTTTTAAAGTTGTTATACTTGTTTTAATATATAGCTGTAATTAAAATATATACAAATAATTAAAACATATGTACATGAATATATTAACAGTGATTGGCTCTGGGTAGTGGGATCACGATTGGTTTTCACTTTCTTTTTGCTGGTTGAGTTCTTTTCTTTCTCTTACAGACCTTGGGCCTTTTCTCTGGATGTGAGTCTGCTAATCAGAGTTCAGAATCATCTTTCTTTTTTAAACCAAACCTGTCAAGCATTTTCTACATCTTCTACTTTTGGGTGCTTTAAAGCAGAACAAGGATGTTAAATATCCTTTTTTAAAGACTTTTACAGCAATTTTAATTTTTAACAGTTGTTTAGCCTACCCCTAATTTCACAGAAACTATTTAAAGCAACTCATTTGCTTTAAATAGTTTCTGTGGAATTTAATTTTCATAGAAAAAACTCTGTTTTTGTTCTCTAATTCCATCATTTTTAGGCGTCTAAGCAAATTGCATACTTACAATAGCAAGTACATTTGGTATAGACCATGTGGGCCCTTTGTGAGTAAAATGGTAGAAGTAGAGGTGCTCAGGAATGATTAGAGCAGTCTACTAGCTATAGGCATTCAGAATGTCCTGGCATTCATCTGTGGTTTTCCGAGAGGGAACAGGGAGTATTTATTGATCCTAATGAGTTGGTTAAATGACAGTCAGTTGAGAGTACTTCTACCACATATATTTTGCTTTCATCATATCCTCCACTTTGTGCAAATCTGCCACCCTCCCCAGCTGACCTGACACTGCAGTTTGGGGAACTGATACCCACAGGCTCATTTCTAATGCACAAGGGCCTCCTCTTCCAATATGTAGAGGATCTCATGCCAGCCATACTCCGTCCTTCCTCCTGAAGCTGAAATAAGGAATATGACAAAGGATGAGCTTGTTTGGATGGGCTCAGACTTAGGGTTTTTAAGGTCTATCACTCTTGATCCTACTGACTTTCTCTAAGCAGCCAACATTAAGGACCCTGCATTTAAGGGCTGGATGCAGCCATCCCTGCCTGATCCCTGCTGCTGTCTCATGGCTGCACGCAGCCTTGTTTTGCCTGTTATCCCTTTGAGTCCAGGTTTTCTACATAGGATACTACATAACAGGCCTTTAATAAATAGTGATAGACTATGGTGTGTCTGAGATATTTCCAGAGTGATCTGCAGTTCCACTGATGATCATGGAATAGAATTCCTTTCTTAATGTTTTAATTAGTTGTTTATGCATTATTATTATTATTTAGTCCAGACTTCTTGGTACTTTGTGTCTTTCTGCCAGCTGGGTTGTTGACCTCTTCAAAACCAGCATTGTGATTATATTTTGTGGACCAGTTTATGAGTCAATTGGCAGCTGATCAGTTCCTCACTGCCAAATTCACACATTTTCGTTATTATAAGTTGAATGACCCACTGAATTGGATTACATGGGGCTTCATAAACAGAATCTACCAGGAATTCTAGGAGGAGTGGCTTTTGCATGAGAAAAAGTATCTTGGGTTTGATCAGTAAAAATTGTGAATACACATTCCAAAAATGCCAACACCTGTATAATATTTAGGTGTTGCATTATAAAAGGTCTTTAGTCTCCAATTGCAGTTCAGGGAATCAACCAAACAACTCCAGAGTTACTGATTATTTAGAGTTATATTATTTATACTTACTCATCTCCTTAGAACTGCATATTGTTTCTTTTTCAGATTGCTGAGTTGAGTAAATATTTTCTTCCATATAGGTAAATAAGCATCTCAAGAGCAAGTTATCACATTTTGTATTTCACTATTTTCTTTTCTGTAAAATTCTGCAACTAAAAATTAGGACCCACTGATATTAGCATAAAATTTGCAGAAGTTTGACTACATTAGCCAGATGGGTACTTACACCAATGATTCCTGGGTGTTCATCAGTTAACCAGGGCCTGGCTTGCTGCTTCTTAAGAGACATGAACATTTGTGTTAAAATAATGTATTGGTAGGCGTAACTCCAAGAGATCCTAATTTGTATCATCAGAGGTGTGACTTAGAAGTTTTTATTTGAAAGATGCTCTTCATGTCATCCTGAAGTGTTCTTTCCTTGCTTGTTTTGTTTTTGGTGAAAATTATTTAATTCATGTTTTAGTATGTTCTTGCATTGCTATGAAGAAATACTGAGGCTGGGTAATTTATATAAAAAAGAGATTTAATTGGCTAACAATTCTGCTGGCTGTACAGGAAGCAAAGCGGCTTCTGCTTCTGGGGAGGCCTCAGGAAGCTTCCAATCATGGCAGAAGACAAAGGGGGAATGAAATGTCCCACGTGATGGGAGCAAGAGAGAAGGGGGAGGTGCTACACACCTTGAGAGGACTCTATCATGAGAACAGCACCAAGAGGATGGTGTTTGATATGGTTTTGCTGTGTCCCCACCCAAAATTCCATTCTGAATTGTAATCCAAATTGTAATCCCTACATGATGGTGGAGGGACTTCATGGGAGGTGATTAGATCAGGGGGCAGTTCCCATGCACTTCTTTTCTGCTGCCTTGTGAAGAAGGATGTGTTTGCTTCCCCTTCTGCCATGAGTGTAAGTTTCCTGAGGCCCTCCCAGCCACGTGGAATTGTGAGTCAATTAAACGTCTTTCCTTTATATATTACCCAGACTCAGGCAGTTCTTTATAGCAGCATGAGAACATACTAATACAGTGCTAAACCATTCATGAAGGATCTGCCCCCATGATCCAGTCATCTCCCATCAGGACCCACTTCCAACAGTTGGGGATTACAGTTTGACAGAAGATTTGATGGGGACACAGATACAAAACATATCATTCTGCCCCTGGCCCCGCAAATCTCCTGTCCTTCTCACATTGCAAAATACAATCATGCCTTCTCCACAGTCCCCCAAAGTCTTAACTCATTTAGAGCATTAACTGAGAACTCTTAAGTCTCTAAGTCTCATCTGAGACAAGACTAGTTTCTTCCACCTTTGAGCTGGTAAGATCAAAACCAAGTTAGTTATTTCTAAGATACAATGGGAGCACAAATATTGGATAAATATTCCCATCCCAAAAGGGAGAAATTGGCCAAAAGAAAGAGGCAACAGGCCCCACAAAAGTTTGAAACCCAGCAGGTATGTCATTAAATCTAAAGCTTCAAAATAGTTTCTTTTTTTTTTTTTTTTTTTTTTTTGAGATGGAGTCTTGCTCTGTCACCCAGGCTGGAGTGCACTGATGTGATCTTGGCTCACTGCAACCTCTGCCTCCTGGATTCAAGAGATTTTCTTGCCTCAGGCTCCTGAGTAGCTGGTATTATAGTCACCTGCCACCACGCCTGACTAATTTTTCTATTTTGTTTTTGTAGAGACAGGGTTTTGCCATGTTGGCTAGGCTGGTCTCAAACTCCTGATCTTAAGTGATCCAACTGCCTCGGCCTCCCCAAGTGCTGGGATTACAGGCATGAGTCACCATGCCCAGCCCCAAATAGTTTCTTTTGACTTCATGTCTTACATCCAGGGTGCACTGGTGCAAGGGGTGAGCTCCCAAAGCCTTGAGCAGCTCCGCCCCTGTGGCTTTTCAGGGTTCAGCCCCTGTGGCTGCTCTCATGGGCTGGTGTTGAGTGCCTGTGGCTTTTCCAGGCTGAGATCACTAGCTGCTGGCAGATCTACCATTCTGGGTTCTGGAGGACAGTGGCCCTCTTCTCAAGTTCCACTAGGCTGTGCCCTGGTGGGGACTCTGTTGGGGGCTCCAACCCCACTTTCCCCTCCACACTGCCTTATTATAGGTTGTCCATGAGGGCTCTACCCTGCAGCAGGCTTTTGCCTAGACGTCCAGGCTTTTCCATACATCTTCTGAAATCTAGATAGAAGCTCCCAAGCCTCTCTTGTACTCTGTGCACCTGCAGATAGATGTAACATCACATGGAAACTGCCAAGGCTTATGGCTTGGACTTTCTGAAGCAGCAGCCTGAACTGTATTTGGGTCCCTTTGAGCCATGGTTGGAGTTGGAACAGTTGGGATGCAGGGACCAGTGTCTCAAGGGCAGCAGGGCCTTGGGTCTGGCCCATGAAACCAGTCAGTCCTCCTAAGTTTCTGGATCTGTGATGAAAGGGGCCACTGCAAAGTTCTCTGAAATGCCTTTCCCCCATTGTCTTGGCTATTAGCACCTGGCTCTTTTTTACTTATGCAAATTTCTGCAGTCTGCTTGAATTCCTTCCCTGAAAGTGGCCTTTTTTTTTTTTCTTAATCACATGGCCATGCTGCAAATTTTCCAAACTGTTATTCTCTGCTTTCCCTTTAAATATAAATTCCAACTTTAGGTCATTTCCTTGCTCATGCATATTAGCCTAGGTTGTTAGAAGCAGCCAAGCCACTTTTTGAATGCTTTGCTGCTTAGAAATTTCTTCTGCCAGATTCCCTAAATCATCACTCTCAAGTTCAAAGTTTCACAAATCCTGAGGCCGGGGATACAATGCTGCCAAGTTCTTTGCTAAGGCTTAACAAAAGTGACCTTTGCTCCAGTTCCCAATAATTTTCTCATCTTTATCTGAGACCTCATCAGATGGCCTTTTTTGACCATATCACTATCAGCATTTTGGTCACAACCAGTTAACCAGTCTCTAGGGAATTCCAAACTTTCACTTATCTTCCTATCTTCTTTTGAGTCCTCCAAACTTTTCCAACCTCCTCCTGTTACCCATTTCCAAAGTCACTTCCATGTTTTCAGGTATGTTTATGGCAATGCCCCACTCCTTGGTACCAATTTTCTGTATTATTCCATTCTTGCATTGCTATTAAGAAATACCTAAGACTGAGTATTTTATAAGAAAGAAGATTTAATTGGCTCACGGTTCCATAGGCTGTACAGGAAATATAATGTTGGCGTCTGCTTGGCTTCTGGAGAGGCCTCCAGAAACTTACAATCATAGTGGAAGGCAAAGGAGGAGAAAGGCATCTCATATGGGGGAAGCAGGAGGAAGAGAGAGAAAGGGAGCAG
Organism: Plecturocebus donacophilus; assembly: GCA_004027715.1. Lineage (NCBI taxonomy): Eukaryota > Metazoa > Chordata > Mammalia > Primates > Pitheciidae > Plecturocebus > Plecturocebus donacophilus. The sequence continues at coordinate 12,362 of PVKP010039605.1, forward strand.
TGCTACCTACTTTTAAACAACCAGATCTTGTGAGAACTCTATCACAAGAACAACAACAAGGGGACAGCACTAAACCATTCATGAAGGATCCACCCCTGTGATCCAGTCATCTCCCACCAGGCCCCACCTGCAATATTGGGAATTATAATTTGACATGAGATTTGGTGGGGACACAGATCCAAATCATGTCAACTCATACATTTTTACTTTTTCTTCATCACCACAATGTTCTAGTCTCCTTTTTGAGATAATTTCTTAATATATACAAATTTATTCTTTAAAATTGTGGAGTTATTATGTAGTTGAAGACTAGAGAACTAGAAAATAAATTGAAATGGTCATGCTAAGGGGTCATCTAGGTTTCCTTATTAGCTAAATAAGTTTTATTCACCTACTGGTCTTTTAGTACCCCAAATTCATGGAACAGCATACTTGAGAATTACCACATAGTTTGATAGGGAAGAGTTGAAACTAAGACTGTTAAATCTACAAATGCCAGGTATTTGTATCATTATTTAGTTATATGTTCTGCCAGTTTCTTTTTTTTAAAAAATGAACCTGTTGAGTTGTATAGTGACAACATTATGATTACAGGGCAGAACAAGTAGATGAGAATAAGACTAGGTACTACACTGAGCCAACAACTTCCTGAAGTTTTAATTTATTTCCAACCTGCAAATGATATTCTTGTGAAAAAAACTGGAAATGTGGGGTTGTTTGGCTAGGCAGATGTATAGAAGGTAGAAGAATCTGAAAAGATAGATGGCTGATCAATCAGTACAACAAATGCAGCTTCCAGACACATGCTGCAGAAATTAGACCATACCTTACCACGTTTTTATATGAATTCCATATTTGAGCATGATACAAAACTGGGAAGCCTAGCAAATATTTAAGATGATAGAATCTGGAACAAATGACCTTAATAGGCTGGATCCAGGAGTTGGATGTTAAAAAAAAAATCACATTGGTAGTAATAAAGGCAAAGTCCTACATTTAGATTATCAAAACCAACCAATCAGCCAGCCAACCAATCAATAAGTGATATGAGTACAGAGTGTGGAGGAGTGCCTTAACAGAATTTCTTTTAGAAAGGACCTAGAAAGGAAAGTATTTAATTCACTCATTCGTTCAACCAATACTTATTCACCACTTCCTATGTGTCAGACACTATTCTGGAGGTGCATTCTCCAATAATAGAGTCACTGTTGAACACTTAAAATGCTATTGAACATTTAAAATGTGGCTAGTTCAAATCGTAGGCGCTATAAGTATAAAATACACATTGCATTTCTAAGGCTTGATATGAAAAGGATATAGAGTATATCATTAATATTACGATTACATGTTGAAATAATATTTTGAATATATTGTCTACAATAAAATAAATATTGAAATATATTTAATGTGTTTCTTTCTTTTTCTTTAATGTTCCTACTAGGAAATTTAAAATTGCATCTGTAGCTCACATTATATTTCTATTGAGCAGTGCTCCTCTAGACTCTCAGTACACATAACAGGATAAAACAGACAGGGTCTCTGTCTTCTTTCATTCATTCAGCCAATATTTACTGAGCACCTATTATGTGCCAGGCACCATTCTTTTAGGGTGATGTATTCCAACAGGAGGAAGATAAATCATAAAAAGTAGCCAAATAAATAAAAAAGATTTTTTCACTTAGTATGCAGTGAAGAGATAAAAATACAATAGAATGGTTGTGGGGAGGAACAGTCATTTATATTGTGGATTGAGGAAAGTCTCACTGTAAAGCTGCCATTTGAGCTGAGACTTGAGTCACCAAGAAGGAACCACACATTAAGAAAATTGGGATGAGAGCCTTACACTTACAGGAAACACCAAGTACAAAGGTCCCAAGGTAGGAACAGTGATAGGGCCAGTAGTCTGGGGGTATTACAGGATGTGGCAAGGAGTTTGGCTTTTATTTTAAGGCAGTGTGAAGTCACCGGAGGCTAGAAATCAGATGAGTGACAGGATCAAATGTAAAATTTTATAAGATTATTCTGTTTAAAAGGGTAAGAGTAGAAGCAAAGGTGCCAGTATTCAGGTAAGAGGTGATGGAGACCTGGAGTAGGAAGACAGTAATGACCCAAGGACTCAGAGTGTTTTGGGAGGTAAGGGCACTGAGCTTTATTGGAGGTTTGATATGGTATATGGGGAATGAAGGAATCAGGTGCAAATGCACCTTCCTCAGAGTTTGGTGTCACTGCCAGAAACAAAAGCCACCCAACTCCAAAGGTCAATGTGATCTGATGCTGCTCTGGTAGAATCTGGCATTTGTAGACTACCAAACTGTAGGTGGCACGCAAGGTGCATACAAATACATGGAGGCTTGATGACAGGTGGGAGAAGAGGTTAGCCTTCCCCAGGGTTGGGGACTTCATGTCATGCATATGAGCAATAGCTAAAGAAAAGACGTATTAATCAAGGGAGTGTGTACCGAAGGATGCATGTGGGACTCTGCATTTCATTTTTGGTGAGAACCAAAAAGTAGAAGGAGTAGGAAGATAGATGTGGTCTTTTTTCCAATGATCAGATACGACTGGGCTGACTCCTGGAGTGATCTCCATGTCACAGGAAGCATTCAAACAGGAACCAGATTAGCGGCCATCAACTGGAGGTCTGTGAGCTACATCTGGCTGGTCGATTGTTTTCTTTGACTTTCACATTTTTTTCCCCTCCTAATGGTTCAACCAATTGTCAGCATAAAAAATTAGCTTGAGAATTCTTGGATCCTTGTTTCTGTTGAGCAAGAGGGAAGGTCTGATGGCTTTGAACCCACCTTCCTGCAGGTGTGAGAAGCATCTGTGCCGTATGGGGGAGAAAAGCCTTCTTTGCTTTTCCTCTATTTTTACCTGGTCCCATTCATTCTCTTGATGCCTGTAGGCATTGTGTTTAGGACTCCTAGACTTTTTAAGAGGATATTCTAATCATCTCTGGGAACTGGACAAGAAAGTCTCTCAAGGTTTTTATTGCTAAAATTGAGATTTTTTATTTTCTTGACTGGTACTTCCAGAACTGAAGCTCTCATTTATTCTAGGATCTCTTCTCCACCAGCCTGTTCTGGGGTCATGCATGCCGTGGTATGGATATTGGCTTTGAATTCAGGCTTTGAAGTTAGCTTTATCTTAGTTCCAATCCCAACACCAGACAGTTACTATATGAGTTCTGTTGGCCTTGTTATTACTGTCTGTAAAATTGATTTAAACATTTTAGTACCTCCTCCAGAGAGTTGCTGTGACTATTAAATGAAATAATGCATTTAAAAGACCTAACCCATAGGCAGGGTAGTGGGGATGGGGATGTGAGGCTGGTTAATGGGTACAAAAAAAATAGAAAGAATAAATAAGACCTAGTATATGCTAGCACAACAGGGTGTCTATGGTCAAAAATAATTTAATTATTCATTTAAAAGTAACTAAAAGAGTACGTAGTTGGGTTGTTTATAACACAATGGATAAATGCTTGAGGGAATGGACACCCCATTTACCCTGATATGATGATTATACATTGCATGGCTGTATCAAAATGTCTCATGTAACCCATAACTATATATACTACTATGTATCCACAGAAATAAAAATTTTTTAAAATAAAAAAATAAAAGACCAAGTCCAAAGCAAGGCTCACAATAGGTACCCAGCAAACTATTATTCAATACTTGTTGAGCATGTACTATGCTTCGGGCTTTTTGCAAAATTCTTAGAGTTGTCAGACTGTGAGGTGATCATTACAATTCTAGTATAATCCTCTCATTTTATAGCTGAGAAAACTGAGGCCCCACAAGTGGTGAAATGTTTTGCTCAAGGCTACCCAGTTAGGATCTGATTGACAGAGACTTGGATTTAGGGCTTCTCTATCCTGAGGACAGTTGGATTCAGTCTATTGTTTGCTCATTCATTTTCTGGTCAACTTCTCCTCCAACTTCTCTTCCCACTCAACTCAACAAGTATTTATTGAGTATCTACTACATTCTTGGAGTCAGTTAGATGTAGAACAGTGGTTCTTAATTGGAGAGTAAGTCATCCAGGGGACATTTGGAAATGTCTAATGACATATTTGTCACAACTGGGTGGGTACTACCAGTATCTAATAGGTAGAGGCCAGGGATACTGTTAAACATCCTACAGTGCTCAAGACAGCCCCCAGCAATTATCTGGCCCCGAAAGTCAATAGTGCTGAGGTTGAGAAATCCTGATGTAGAGGATGTACAGATATGTGAAACTTTTTTTTTTTTTTTGCTTGCAAAGGGTTCCTATTCCAGGGCAGGGGGTGGGGAGGAGGTGGTGGTGGATTACCCTTGATATGTTGTGATAAGTGCCCCCAAGAAAATAAGTACCCCTGGTGAATGCTCTCTGAATTTTTGGACCTAACTGTTTTCCTTTAGACCACACTTATAGCAAATCCACATGGGCAGAGTGATTATTACATCAAATGGAGAGGGCCACAGAACTAAACGAAGGTACAGAGTCCTAAGTTGAGTCTCTTTCCTGGAGGCTCAAACTGGGAAGAAAACCTCTGGCTGATCAGAGTTCCTTGGCAAAATCTTCCCTTTCCATTCTAGGCAATGCCCTAAGGGAGCAAAACCAAATCAAACAGACACAATATAGGCAATATATGCATTTATTCATTTAAAAAACAAAGCATCCACTCCGTTGGTGTAATAATGTTCATTATAGGAAATTTAGAAAAATATACAAAAGGCATAAATAAGTCTTGTTAATATTTTGCTTTATTTCCTTTCAGCTTTTTTCCCCTTCCTATGCTTGCTTTTTTACTTTGCATAGTTGTGATCATATTGAATGAATAAACTTGCAGACTGCTTATAAATTGGCATTCTTTCATTGTATATGTGTTACTGCTATGGACATCTTTGTGCATACATCTCCTCCTTTAGGGTTAAAAAAATAAATTCTCAGAAGTGAAATAGTTTAAAAATATAAGCAATTTAAGGCTTTTGATATATACCAAAAATTGCTTTCCCAAGAGATTATTTCAATTACATTCTCACTGACAATGTATGAAATTGCCCTCAAAAGTTAATCTTAAAAATCATGAGCTGGGTAATGTGATTTTAAGATAGTCAATGGTGAGATCAAGTTATGTATATCTTGCAATAGATGAGCAATAAGAGAACATAGTAATTGTTTAATAAGCTCTTGCTAATTTAACTTTCAGTATTGTTCACTATTGAATTCAGTGTTCACATTTTTTACAGAAGGTTTAAATACGTTTCATAATGTTGAAAATACACTATTCTACATTCATAGTATAAAATCCTTACTGTATTTTAAATTTGTTTTTTTTTGTTTGTGGCTGTAGCATTTCATAAATATATACAGTGGTATCAATGTTTATGACATCTCTGGTTTTGTGAGGCTATTTTACTCTTGTGTGAAGAACTTTGGATGAGAGTTTTTATCTCTATTTCTCTTCCTTTCCTTTATGCCCATTTAAAAAAAATTTAGAAACTGCCAAGCAAACAACCATCCCTCAATGAATGAGAAATATAATTTGCCTTTTCTTGCTACAAGTTGAAACGCAAAAATGTTACAGCAAAGAAAAAGTATATGGATCCAATTTTATGGTTTGTCTGCAGGACCAGAAAAAGCTCTTCCTCGAAGTCAGTACAGAAATATGTTTTCACAACTTAGCAATAAACTGAAATTCTTTAAGGGAGCTTTTATTTTTCCCTCCTACTTCAATTATAAAATTGGAAATGTAGTCTCATAAAGAGGGGAAAAAATCAATGATAGACTGAGTTGAAAACATTTGACAAGGAAATAATTTAAGACTGATTCTACAAAGGGCATAGACTGCAGAAGAAGAAATGTAAATGATTAATATATAAAAAGGTCAACTTCATTAATAATGACATGCAGATTGAAATGAGGTACCATTTCCACCTATCAAATTGCAAAAACAAAGATAATCTTCAATGTTGATAAGGATATAGTGAAACATTTGCAGACATTGCTTTTTGAAATGTAAATTCACATAAGCATTACAGAAATCAATTTAGCAATATGTATGAAGAACTTAAAAAGATTTCACATCCTTTTTTACTCAATAATTTTTCTTTTATGGGGCTACTGTAAATTATTCAGAAATCTGTACTAATATGTATATCCAAAGATGTTCATTGCATTGTTATTTATAATAACAAAATATTGCAAAGAACCTGAACATCCAACAATAGGAAATTGGTTGAGTACACTATGGTATAGATACCTTGCTACTTGGAGTGTGGTTCAAAGACCAGCAGCATTGCCCCATCTGAGACATAATGAATATGAACCTGCATTTTAACAAGTCTCCCTGGTGATTCCTGTGCACATTGCAGTTTGAGAAGACTTGTGCAGGTATAGGAGAAAGAAGCTCCCACCTGAGATATCTTATAGGGTTTCTTTTCTTTTCCTTCCTTCCTTCCTTCCTTCTTTCCTTCTCTCTGTCTCTTTCTTTCTTTCTTTTTCTTTCTTTTCTTTCTTTCTTTTTCTTTCTTTCTTCTTTCTTTCTTTCTAATAGAAACATTCTCAGCTGGGGTACACAGACTCTGTGATGGTGGAGGCAGATTATCTATAGTTTTAGGAAGCTCACAGCTGATTCTGATTTACAGCCAAACATGAGAACAACAGGTATATGATGTGTTGCTACTGTTAAATCTTCTAACCTCTCTGTCTACTGTTTTCCACAGCACAAGTTAATTTAATGAATCATCTTTTGTCTTACATTGAACAATCATACCAAAAAACCACACATAGCATTTGCAATATGGAGGCCACTGACAGTACTTTCTAGATATTCCCTAAGAGCCAGGATAGCATTACTTCCTCTGAGAGCAATACCTTGATGAATGTTGTTGAAGGAATGAGAAAGTGAGCAGGAGCTCCTATGGCTTGCACACCTACACTCTGACATTCTGTTTCTATACTGTTTGTTGTTAGATAAGATATATTTTTAGGTTCCCCAACTCCAGGTTTAACTGGCTTAGTAATTTGTTGTTAGATATGATTTTGATTGTATTGATGAGGATGCTGGCAGAAAATGAATGGCACAGTTAAATTAGGAATTCAAGGTGAGTTTAATAAAGGCACTATTTACAAAGGTGCCAGGCAGAGTTAAAGGAAATGAACCAAGGGGAAGAAACAGTGGGGTTGGCTGCCGCCCTGAGATCAAGGTAAGGGGTAAAACAGGGTAGGAAGATGGGCAATGTCCCTTGGAGAGGGCTGCCTGATATGAGCTGAAGCGCCTAGTAAAGAAATGCAATGCAGGAGAGATCCAAGATGGCCGATTAGCAACAGCTCAGGAATGTAGCTCCCAGTGAAAGCGCAGAGAAAGAGTGGACGCCGCACTTTCCGACGAATTTTTGTTGCCCACAGACCGGGAGATTCCCGGCAGAGAGGCCACACAGGTCGCCAGCGCGACTCTTTTGGCCTGCGTGGCTGTTTTGCCGGCGCCCCAGCGCGGCACTTCCCGGTGCGGAGTATACGGGACGGTCGGGCTCGGCTGGTCCCATCCCCACAAGGAAAACAGCAATTGGAAGCGCCGAGGACTGAGAGTTTCACAGCAAGCACGGCGAACCCAGGAAGGTCCGGCTCTGTGAGGAAGGGGCGTCCACCAAAGGAAAACTAAGAAACAAAAAAACTTCATCA
>PVKP010039606.1:0-20032 GCA_004027715.1 Plecturocebus donacophilus
TTTTCAGTCAGCTGGATGGACTGCTCTGACTTCCCAGAGCGCCAAACATCATCCAAAAGGAGACTCAGTCCCGTTTACTCCGCACCAAGAGCCGCCGAGCCGAGGCGCCGGCAAAAAAGCCGCGCCAGCCAAAAGGGTCACGCTGGCGACCCGTGGGGCTCCTCCGCTGGGAATGTCCTGGTCCGTGGGCAGCAAAAATGTATCGGTAAGTGTGGCGTCTGCTGGCTCTCTGCGCTTTTACTGGGAGCTGCAATCCTGAGCTGCTAGTGATCGGCCATCTTGGATCTCTCCACCCAACACCACTAATTAACTTAATAAGGAGACAATGGGGGAGGGTAGAGGGAGCAAAGTCAAGAGACGTGACTTTCAAGTGCAGCAGGATTTCAGCAGTTTCTTGGGTTTGTCCTCCTCTCACATGGACTACCTTTTTATTGACCAGAGAGGTCTCAGACGTGCTCTCTGTTGGACCCAGCATATTTTTTTCCCTTTGCAGGTGGCTTTAAATCTAGTAGGTTTCAATAGTGAAAAGTCTTTAGAAAATAATTGGGAAATGGAATGCATATAGTAAAAATTGATGGGATTTAAACAAAGATTTGATCCGGAACTGCTGAAGGCTGGATGGACCTATATGGGCTCTGTGCTAAATGGGTAGTGTCAGAATTGAATCGTAGGACACCCACTTAGTTTAGAAAATTGAATTGGTGTTGTAACAACATATGGGGTATCAGAAGCAGTCACACTCTGCAGATGGCTTTGTAGGAAAGACTGCAGGGGCTTGTGGTCCTAGTTTAAGGCCTTGATACCAGGATTTTTTTGCAGTCCCAAAGATCACCCTGAGGGGGGTGTAAATGTTCTGACAACCTACAGTGATTCTGGGAGAAGCATGCATTGGTTTGTTTTCAAAGGATATCACATAATGCCCAACATTGTTAAAAAGAAGCTATTTCTCATGTCCTGCAACAGAGACATGTGTCCTGATTTCCAGAATTCAGTTGGCTATTTTTTTTTTTTTTTTTTGAGGTAGAGTCTCACTCTGTCACCCAGGATGGAGTGCAGTGGCGTGATCTCGGCTCACTATGACTCTGCCTCCTGGGTTCAAGTGATTCTCCTGCCTCAGCCTCCTGAGTAGCTGGGACTACAGGCGCCTGCCACCACACCCAGCTGGTTTTTGTATTTTTAGTAGAGACAGGGTTTCACCATGTTGGCCAGGTTGGTCTTGAACTCCTGACCTCAGGTGATCCACCCGCCTCAGCCTCCAAAAGTGCTGGGATTACAGGCATGACCCACTGCGCCCGGCCCAGTTGGCTATTTGTAAGACTACAGGTGCCAAAGGAAACTGTAATTTCTACAGATACTTTGCATTAATAAGCAGTGGAGGAGACTGCGGTAAACTAGAGGGAACATTCCTCTTCTAAAGTGCATCCACAAATATTTCAGTGACTATGGCTGTGCAGGAGGAGCAAGGAGAGAAGTTCTTAGGACCCCTGTACCTGCACTTTCTACAGCTGAGGTAACTGTCAGAGCTAATGAACTGAAAGTTTTGTGGACTCCTATAACCTCTGAATTTCACTGTAAGGTCAGTGCTGCATTGTCAAGAAAATGATGGCAGATGCTTTTAGTTTAGGAATATGGGTTTTGTGACCAGCCAGCATTCCTGTTGACTAAGAAATGATCATGTTTGGTCACCAGTATTTTCTGCTACTGATGCAGGACTGCTCTTTCTAGGGCAACAAGAGAGAGATGATGGAGTAAATATAGGGTTGTCAAACTTTCTGGTTTTCTGAAGAGTGGGATAATCTAGACTTATTTTAAACCACTTGCATTTTTAAAAACTTTGAGGTACAATTAGCCTGCAAAAACTGTGCATAAAGTGCAAAACGCGGGGCATATATATAAACCCATGAAACTACTATGATAATGGAACAAGTTCATCATCTTCATAATTACCCTGTACCCTTCTATAATCTATCCTGTCTCTGACCTCCCCAGCCCTCCAGGTATTTATTTACTTTCACTTTGTTTGCATTTCCTCTTTTCTTCTTTCTATTCTTCTCTTAACACAATGTAAACAAATGTTCGCATTTCCTAAATTTTTTTTTAAGAGACGGGGTCTCGCTATGTTGCCCAGGCTGGAGTGCAGCAGCTATTCACAGGCGCGATCCCACTACTGATCAGCATGGGAGTTTTGACCTGCTCCGTTTCTGACCTGGGCCGGTTCACCCCTCCTTAGGCAACCTGGTGGTCTCCTGCTCCCAGGAGGTCACAATATTGATGCCGAACTTAGTGCGGACACTCGATCGGCATAGCGCACTACAGCCCAGAACTCCTAGGCTCAAGCGATCCTCCCACCTCAGCCTCCTGGGTAGCTGGGACTACAGGCACACGCCATCACGCCCAGCACATTTCCTAAAATTTTATGTGGTTGTAATCACAAAGCATGACCTTAAAAAAAAAAAAAAAATTCTAAGGTTCTTCATACTGCATAATTATTTTGAGATTTTTCAGTGATGTTTATTTGAATAGTTCATTATTTTTATTGCTGAGTAATAGTCTGTTCTATGGATATACCACTGATTGTTTATCCATTCATCTGTTAATAGACATTTAAATAAAGTGATATATTTAAAGTATAGTTTGATATTTAGATACAAGCTTAAACTTTTGAAACCAAAAAATTCTTTCTGCCCTTTTAATTTATCCAACTTAACAAGTGAAATGATTGATACAAACACATAGTATACCTTTTAATGGATATTTTCAAACGTGAACAAATGGAATGTGTTATGAAGCCCCATGACCATTTTTCAATGATCAGTAATGATAAAATGATTATGATCCTTATTACTGAACATTTCATACCTGTTCTTGTTTCATCTATCTCCAAACATATTACTGGGTTGTTTTACTTATAATCGAGGTATCATGTCATTTAATTCATATGCTCTTCAGTATGCATTTCCAATGTGTTTTTTTATAACTCCAATGACTTCAGCACACAAAATAAAAAATATTGTAAAACTTCATAAAATCTGTTATTAGTACTCAATTTTCTCAAAAATGTGTTTGTTATTTAAGGCAGATTTGTTGCATTGAGGATCCAAAATGTATCCATGTGACTTTCAGTGTATATCATAGTCTCTTTTATAACCTACAGGCATGGCTTTTCTTTTTTATTATTCCTCCATTGAAGTTGCCCAGACGTTTGTTCATTAGCATTTGCCACAGCCTAATACGGCTTATTGTACATCTCAGCCCAACCTGTGGATGCCCCAGATACATACTGAGAACTCTGTGACAGCTATGCAATATTCATACTCCTCAACACAGCCTGGATCCCTGCATATATATGACACATCCACAATGGAAAAGATGTTTGACAGGAGACACACACAACTGGCATAAACGATAACACAAAGAACCTGTAAGGTAGGACAGCGCCATTGACACACCACAGCAGAAATCCTCATGTAATAAGGTACTCCATCATCTGGTGTGAGGGGCCACACACGCACAATCATATAGTCCCTGTGGACCATGTGCGATGAGGCAGATGCAGCCTAGCCTGCAGAGACAACCCCCTTCTCTGGTCACTACTGCTTTTATGATGCACTGATGGGAATCAGAAAAGGGAGCTGGATGCACACCTTGGCACAACCTGGAGACTCACATACACTTGATTGAATGTAAAGACACAAGAACTCCTGGGGGAAGACAATCAGCCAGAGCCTCTTTAGCAGACACCTTTAATTGGAAATGCCTGCAGAGAAGACTGGAAAGCAGTTATCAGACCAGGGAGTATGATAGGAACTTTACAGGAGGAATCAGGCTGTGTCTAGCCAGTTTCAGGAACAGCTGATAGAGGGTGGTTTCCAGAGACTAGGGATTCTTTGGGGATTATCAGTCATTGTTTCAGTGATTTGCATTTTACCCAGAAGCACCAGGAGGATCATTTGGGGCTAAGGTAATAAGGAAGGTAGTTGGGGTGGAAGAGCCACAGTGGAGATTCTCATTTCTTCTTCAGAGTCTCTCAACTAATTCTGTAGTGACAATGATAACTGAGTGACAGCTGAGTATTAGGGCATGGAGCAGAAGAGACTGGAAAGCAGTATTTAACAGGAAGACCAATAGCACTGTGGAGAAAGATCATCAGAGTTTCCACTAAGAAGCACACCCTAAGCCATAATGGAAATTACAGATACCACTGACACTGTTTACAGACAAAATCTTACAGAGACTACACAATAGCATGCACCCAGAATCAAAGCTAAAGTGCTCTAACCAACCAACACCATGGGTACATCTTCAAGAAAAAGTCCTTTTGTATGTAAGCAAATTCAAAAAATTTTAAAAAGTGTTATACTAGATGTGCAGATATCAAAGTAAGAATACAGAAAAACAAGTAAGAAAAAGTGACACAATAATTGTGTTCAAAAGGAACACACTAATTCTCCAGCAACAGATGCCAATCAAAAGACAATACACAAAGTACTAGGGAAAAAAAAAATAGAAAATTTTATACCAAGGAAACTTGTTCTAAAGATACAAGAGAGTTCTGAAAAAACAATACAAATAAATCAGAAAATCAATTCAGGATATGAATGAGAAATTTACCAAAGACATAAATATTATATAAAAACCAAATTCTGGAACTGAAGAATTCATTGAATAAAATACAAAATACATTAGAAAGCTTAAACAATAAACTAGATCAAGCAGAAGAAAGAATTTCATTACTTGAAGGCAGGTCTTTTGATATAACACAGTCACATAAAAATTTAAAAATAAGAGTGAACAAACCCTTGTGACATATGGGACACCATAAGGATACCATATATTTAAATAATTGGGGGTCCCAAAAAGTGAAGTGAAAGTGGAAGGGTTAGAAAATGTATTTAATTAAATAACAGATGAAAAATTCTCAAGTCTAGCAAGAGTTTCAAATAACCAGATACAGGAGGCACAGATATTCCTAAAAAGATACAGTGCAGGCTGGGCGTGGTGGCTCATGCCTGTAATCCTAGCACTTTGGGAGGCCGAGGTGGGTGGATCACCTGAAGTCCGGTGTTCAAGACCAGCCTGGCCATCATGGTGAAACCCCATCTTAAAAAAAAAAAAAAAAAGATACAGTGCAAAAAAAAAGTCTACACCACAGCACACTATAAGCCCTCTAAAGTCAAAGACAGAGAAAACTCCAAATACAGCAGGAGAATGGTCCCTAGTCATCGAGGAGGGAATTCCTGTGAGACTAACAGCAAATTTCTCAGCAGAGACCTTACAGACCAAGAAAGAATAGGATGATATATTCAAAGTGCTAGAAGGAAAAAAAAAGCCTGCCAGGCAAGGATATTATATCCAGCAAAAATTATCCTTAATAAATGAAGCAGAAAATCGTCCCCAGACAGGCAAAAGCTGAAGGAATTCATTACTACTGCACCAATCCAAACAAAAAATGCTCAAGGGAGTCCTAAACCTGGAAACAAAAGGTTGGCATTTCCCATGATGAAAACACTGGACTCACTGGTAAAGCAAATACACAAATGAGGAAGAGAAAAGACACAAATGGTAGCATTACAGAAAACTACCAAACCACAATGACAAACAATAAGAGAGAAAGGAAAAAAGAATATACAAAACAATAAAACAGGAGCAAAAACTCACACATCAGTCATAATGTTGAATGTAAATAAATTATGCACTTAAATGATAAAGACTGGCTAAATTGATTTGATGATCCAACTATATGTTGCTTACAAGAAAAACTTAACCTGTCAAGATACAGATATAGGCAGAGTAAAGGGAGGTAAAAAGATATTCTACACAAAGAGAAACCAAAAACAAGCAGGAGTAACTATACTTAAATAAAACAGACTGTAAGTAAGTAAAGAACAATAAAAAGAAGGACAAGGAAGGTAATTATATATAACGAAAAAATAGCAAGAGAATATAAGAATTCTAAATACATATGCATCCAACACTGGAACATTTGGATTCATACAACAATATTACTAAATCTAAAGAGAGAGACAGACTCCAATACAATAGTAATGGGAATGTCAACATCCTAATCTCAGCATTAAAACAGATCATCTAGATGGAAATATCAATAAAACATTAGATTTACACAGCACTTTAGACCAAGATGATTTAACATAAATTTATAGAACATTTTATCCAACCATTGCAGAATAGATGATCTTCATCTCAGCACAGGGAATGTTCTCCTGGATAGATCACATGTTAGGCCACAAACCAGACCTCAAAAAATGTAAAAACATAAGAATCTTATCAAACATCTCAGACCAAAATGGAATAAAACTAGAAGTCAATACGAAGAACAACTTTGGAAACTATACAAATAAACACAAATTAAACATGCTTCTGAACAACCATTGGGTCAATAAAGAAATTAAGGTGAAAATGAAAAAAATTATTAAATGGAAATGGAAACATAACATACCCAAACCTGTGGGTTCAGCAAAAGCAAGGCTAACAGGGACATTTATAGCAATAAACACATCAAAAATATAAAAAAGAACTCTATCAAATTCTAATGTCACTTTTTACAAAAATAGAAAAAAAAAATCATAAAATTTCTATGGAAACCAAACAGACCCTGAGTAGCCAATGCAAGCCTGAACAAAAAGAACAAACATGGAGGCATTGTATTAACTGATTTTAAAATATACTACAAAGCCACAGTAACCACAACAACGTGGTATTGATATGATACACAGAACAGACACATAGAACAATGGAGCCCAGAAAAAAATCCGTATTTACAGATGACTGATTTTGAACACAACCATAAAGAATGTACATTGGGGAAACGACATTTCCTCAATAAATGGTGCTGGAAAACCTGTATGACCACATGCAGAAGAAAGAACCCGGACTTCTATCTCTCCCTGTATACAAAAATCAACTCAAGATTGATTTAAGACTTAAACAACAGACCCAAAATTATTAAACCACTAGGATAAACATAAAGAAAACTCTTCTGAACATTATTCTAGGCAAATATTTTATGACTAAGACCTCAAAAGCACAGGCAACAAAAACAAAAAAATAGACAAATGAGACCACATGAAACTTGAAAGCTTCTGCACAGCAAAAGAAACAACAGAGTGAATGGAGAGAGCCTCTTGAATGAGAGAAAATGTTTGGAAACTACTCATCCAGCAGGGGATGTTCCTAGAATATACAAGAACTCAAACATCTCAACAGCAAAAACAAACACACAAACTATCTCATTTAAAAATGGGCAAAGGACATGAACAGATACTTCTCAACTCAAGACAAACAAATGGCCAACAAATTTATGAAGAATGCCAACATCACTAATTATCAGAGAAATATAAATCAAAACCAGAAGATATTATCTTAATATCTTAACTAGGGTTAGAATGGCTTTTATTTAAAATGACAAAAATTAACAGACGTTGGTGAAGATGTGAAAAAAAGGGAACTCCTGTACACTGTTAATCAGTACAATCACTTTGGAAAACAGTATAAAGACTTCTCAATAAACTAAAAATATAACTCTCATATGATCTGGCAAGCCCATTACTGCATATTCACCCAAAGCAAAAGAAATCACTGTATCCAAGTGATACATGATTCTCATGTTTATTGCAATGCTATTTACAATAGCCAAGATATGGAATCAACCTAAATGTCCGTCATCAGATGAATGGATAAAGAAAATGAAGTACATATATACAATGGGATACTACTTGGCCACAAAAAGAATGAAATTATGTCACTTGCAGCAACATGAATGGAACTGGAGGTAATTAAGCTCAACAAAGAAAGACAAATATCACATATTCTCACTCATATGTAGGAACTAACATAGATCACATGAAGATAGAGAGTGGAATGACAGATACCAGAGACTGGGAAGGCCATACTGGGGAAGGTGGGAGAGGATGAAAGGACAGTTAATGGGTTTAAACACATAGTTAGAGAAAAAGGAAATTTTTAATATCTGATAGCAGAGTACAGTAACTAGAGTTAATAACAATGTAGTGTATTTTTAAAAAATACTAGGAAACCTGAAATATACCCAACTCATCAAAATAATACATATTTTGGAGATGGATACTCTAAATATCTTCACTTGAATTACACATTCTGTGGATGTTCACATGTACCCCATAAATATGTAAAAATATAATGTATAAAAAATATTTTGAGGCTGGTCCGAAGGCAGTGAGTCATCTCAATTGACTGTTCACAGTCAGTTACAGATCGAACTCCTTGTTCTACTCCTTCCCACTTCTCACTACTGCACTTGACTAGTCTTAAAAAAAAGACATAAAAAAAAGAAAAATATATATTTTTATAATTTTAAAAAATGACAGTTTTTTTTGGATAATTGTTGTGTTCTTAATAGACAGTAAAATGTTTTCTTTTTTATCTTTTAAGTAATATATCTAGAAAACAAAGATTCTGCACCTTACCGGAATAATTTCCTCTTTTATGTTAACCTTAACTATGTCATTGGTCATTTAAGAAAATGTGACGTCTTACTTTAAGAAAAGATAAAACTGTTTTGTTTTTACATTTTTGATAATTTTGCCTTTCCCAAATCAGTATCTAAATAAAAATCCCGTTCTCAAACTGACCCTGAGATTTCCCAAAGCACCCCTGGAAAATCTCAAAAGATTTATTCATTCACCTTGTAAAAAGAAAAATATGTTAAACAAAAAGCTTTGATTATTTCTTCCCCATGTTCAGTTGTATAGGAACTATTGCGAAATAAATGATGCTTAACCTCTCCTAGGTTATATTTGTATAAGTAAATGTTGTTATTATAAATATTTCAGAAATTACATTAAATCTTAGAAAGTTTTCAATGTCCTTGTTGTCCATGATCAATGTTGGTACAATGTTGTGTCACAAATCTATTTTTAAAATATTTTATGTCAAAAAAATAACCAAATTCTCCTGTCAAATGAACTCTCATCAGATCTTTAACTTCAACCATTTAAAGCCTTTTATCTTCAGTTATTGTTTTATCCTGATGCTTTTGTAAAAGTTCTTCAAATCAGCTGCAGGCCAGAATGCTTCATAATGGCTTTGCTTAAAAAACTTTTGAGACTATACCACTGACTTGAGTAAGGATTTCCAGAATTCTAGTGCATAATTTCAGCACCTAATGGGTTCATGAAATGACTAACACAAGATCAATCTGAACAAAAATGAACTACATAGATGTAATGACTTGACCAAACATAATTATGGTTTTGCTTGAAACATTAGTGGTTCTTTAGTGTTCTATTTTCCAGATATAAGTAAACCCTTTCCATTCTCTTATCTGTACTCATGACATTCGGTAGATTTTACTTTTCTAAACAGAAATGAAACATTTATTTTTCCTTCTTGCCTGATCCTCCCAAAATTTGGAACTCCTGTTGAATATATATTTTTTAAGACGGGGTCTTGCTGACACCCAGGCTGGAGTGCAGTGGCAGCATCTTGGCTCACTGCAACCTCTGCTTCCTGGGTTCAAACAGTTTTCCTGCCTCAGCCTCCGGGTAGCTGGGATTACAGGCACATGCCACCACACCCAGCTAATTTTTGCATTTTCACTAGAGACAGGTTTCACCATGTCGGCCAGGCTGGTCTCGAACTCCTGATCTCAGGTGATCTGCCCGCCTCAGCCTCCCAAAGTGCTGGGATTATAGGTGTGAGCCACAGTGCCTGGCCTAAATATTCTTATTTTCACAGCAGTATGAACATTTGTATAAGCTGAAAAAGAATCTGTTCTCCTTGTGATAGGACATAATGGGAAATACTGGTTATATTACCAAGGCTTTGACTAGAATGTCATTTTTTAAAATGATGAACAGTTTTAATGAATTAAGGTTAAGTTTATGGAGCCAATGCTTAGAAATGTCTTTTGGAAAATTGGTCTGGTACCTGGCTTACAGGGTTACCAGTCTTACAGGTAAGTAAGAAAGGGGATTTTCTGGCAGGCCTGGTGATGTGCTTTAGCTCTGTGTTCCCACCCAAATCTCACCTTGAATTGTAATAATTCTCATGTGTCAAGGGCAGGACTCGGTGGAGATAACTGAGTCACAGGGGCAGTTTCACCCATACTGTCCTCCTGATAGTAAGTTCTCACAAGATCTGGTATCTTGAGAGAATCCCTCTCTCCTGCTGCCCTGTGAAGAGGTGCCTTTTGCTGCGATTATAAGTTTCCTTAGGCCTTTCCAGTCTTTGCAACTCAAGTCTTAGGTATTTCCTTATAACAATGTGTGAATGAACTAATACGCCAGGAAACATAGAGTATTTGGAGGATCTTGAGAATAGAGGAATCCACCCAAATCTACAGACACTGAAGGCAACATCTGGTGGCAAGTTCTTGGCTCAGCTTCCAAGCCTTCAGAGTCTTAAAAAGTCTAATTTGAGATTCTTTATGAAACATTCTAGCAAAGCAAAATTTAAAAGACCTATATAGTTAATAATCATTCTTGCTGCAGTAATGTAAATAATCCAACCAAATATAATCAAACCAGACAAATTTAACAAACAAGAATCAAAAGTTGGTAATTGTAGATAAAAATTATATGTTTAAATAGAAAACTATACTGGACCCCCGTGGGTTCTCGATTCTTATTTCTCCAGTATCTGACTATGACTCTCCAAACTAATACTTCTAATTTTGTCCCACCCTTCTGAACTGGCATCACTGATCATTAAAACTGACCTTTCCCTGAAGCCCTGGAAGTGAAAGCTGAACAACTTGATAGAAACTTAAAAGCAATTATTTCAACAGACCATGTATTATAAACCTTCATACCTACTGTGTGGGTCATGACCATAGGGTCACTATGGAAGTTTACCAGAACACCTGATGCCATAACATAAAACATTTAACCTGCAAAAGATGTTGGGTTTTTTTTTGTTTGTTTTCTTTTTTGCTTTTCTGAGCTAGAGTCTCACTCTGTCACCCAGGTTACAATAAGTGGTATGATCTTGGCTCACTGCAACCTGTCTTTTGGGTTCAAGTGATTCTCCTGCCTCAGCCTCCCAAGTTAGAGAGGAGGTTTTACCATGTTGTCCAGGCTGGTCTCAATCTCCTGACCTCAGGTCATCCACTCACCTTGGCCTCCCAAAGTGCTGGGTTTACACGAGTGAGCCATCGCACTTGGCTTACAAAAGATGTTTTAAGCCCAACACCTAGAAATCTCAACTGACTGTCCCTGGACTCAAGAAAATGGGTTTCTATGTATTAAATCTTTGTATTTTCATAGGAATTCCTCTCAATAAATATCTGACTGCTTGCACCATTCAGCAAATATTCTCTATTGCCAAGTCCAGCAGATAGTTCAGCTGGTTCTTAGTGAAGAAAAAGGTGATTGCTTGAGAAATTGACTTGAGTTGTTCAAATTCTTCTTTCCTTGAACAGGGGAGGGACAGACAGTCTCTTCATGACCAAACTTCAGTCAGGCTCCTCTGAATCTTCTTCCCAATCAGCCCTTGCCTTTTAAACTTTGATGTTCATCTATGCATTGCCCAATGTCAGTAAGAATTCTGATAAGTTGCCTTAGCAAGAATCCTGCACCTTTGATATTGGGTTGACTTCAATATCTAATTAAATTATTGAGCCCTGACCATCCTGCAGGTGATGGCTGACCAACCTAGCATACCTTCAGCAGGAATCCTATTAGATCCTTTTATACGAATTTCCCAGCCGGGCGAGGTGGCTCACGCCTGTACTCCCAGCACTTTGGGAGGTCGAGGTGGGCAGATTACAAGGTCAGAAGTTGAAGATGAGCTTGGCCAACATGGTGAAACCCATCTCTACTAAAAATACAAAACTTAGCCAGGTTTAGTGGCTGGTGCCTGGAATCCCAGCTACTTGGGAGGCTGAGGCTGGAGAATTGCTTGAACCCGAATGCCGGAGGTGGAGGTTGCAGTGAGCCAAGACTGCGCCATTGCACTCCAGCCTGGGCAGCAGAGTGAGACTCTGTATCAAGAAAAACAACAAAAAAGAATTTCCCTGCCAGGAGAAGTGGCTTACGCCTGTAATCCCAGCACTTTGGGAGGCTGCAGTGGACGGATCATTTGAGGTCAGGAGTTCTAACCAGCCTGGCCAACATGGTGAAACACCGCCTCTACCAAAATACAAAAATGAGCTGGGTGTGTTGGTGGGCACCTGTAATCCCAGCTACTCGGGAGGCTGCGGAAAGAGAGTTGCTTGAGCCTGGGTGGGGGAGGTTGCAGTGAGCAGTGACAGAGAGAGACTCTGTTTAAAAATAAAAAGAATTTCCCTTTAGCTCTGATGTTTCCTCTCAGTAATTAACCATCAGTTGACTATACACCCAGTCTGTTTACTGGCTAGAAATTCCCTGTTGTCTATGCTGTATTTGGAATTGAGCCCAGTTTCATGAGGTCGCTTTCTCTCTATTCCAATAGGTCCTAATTGCAATCTGCTTTTACCACTTTAGATAGTACCCAGTGCTGATTTCTTGAAATATATCTTAGAAACTGTCATTTTAAAAAATAAAAGTAACTTTTAGAACATGTGGCAGTCATTGTCACTTAAAACTTTAAGGGTTTCATTTTCATTCACCTTTGTTCAATTTTAAAGAAATCATTTAATTTGGTTGCCACTTACTTATTTTTTGAGACAGTCTCACTCTGTTGCCCAGCCTGGAGTGCAATGGCGCGATCTTGGTTCACTGCAACCTCCGCCTCCCGGGTTCAAGAGATGCTCCTGCCTCAGTCTCCTGAGTAGCTGGGATGACAGGTGCCCGTCACCATACCCAGCTAACTTTTGTTTTTAGTAGAGACAGGGTTTCACCATGTTGGCCAGGATGGTCTCGATCTCTTGACCTTGTGATCTGCCCGCTTCAGCCTCATAAATTGCTGGGATTACAAGCGTGAGCACCGCGTCTGGTCGCCACTTGTTTTTTGAGACAGAGTTTTGCTCCTGTTGTCCAGGCTGGAGTGTAATGGCGTGATCTCCCGGATTTAAGCCATTCTCCTGCCTCAACACCTCAAGTAGCTAGGATTACAGGGATGCGCCCCCGTGCCTGGCTAATTTTTTGTATTTTTACTAGAGATGGGATTTCACCATGTTGGTCAGGCTGGTCTTGAACTCTGCACCTCAGGTGCTCCATCCACCTTCGCCTCCCAAAGTGCTGGGATTACAGGAGTGAGCCACTACACCCAGCCTTGCCACTAATTTTATAGCCATAATTCTTGGTCCCTAAAAAATATATGTTGCTGACCAGGCACAGTGGCTCACTCCTGTAATCCCAGCACTTTCGGAAGCTGAGGCGGGCGGATTACCTGAGGTGAGGAGTTTGAGACCAGCCTGGCTAACATGGTCAAACCCCATCTATACTAAAATCACAAAAATTAGCTGGATGTGATGGCAGGCGCCTGTAATCCCAGCTACTCGGGAGGCTGAGGCAGGAGAGGTTTTGCAGGCTCTTATGTGATGTCCATTTAATCAAAATTGTATTGAAAAATTATCTTTCGTTATTTTTAAAAAATTGAATCACATAAAATACTGTTTAATTTATATAAATATAGAACCTGTATCTAAATTCTCTAATGTAAATTCGATGCATTGGGAAAAGTGATTGCTATAAATGATAAATCAATCATGATGAAATACATAAATTTCTGGCTTCTCATAAACTCAAAAGAAACATGTCTCATAGAAAGAGCTGGGTTTTTCTTCCCAATTGTTTAATTGAAAATCTGCCTGTTTAAGGGGTTTAACTGGTGTTAATATTTGTCAATGGTCTGAAGTTTTTACATAAGCACTCAGTGACTTACCATGGATGAGGCTCCATAATATAGGACTGGGAGTCACTTAAATGCTTCCTGAACAAAATTCTGAGCTTAAAACCTTGCCTAAATCAGTAGCCCCTAAATTCAGTGTGCACATCTTATAATTTCCAAGAACACACATATTAAGTAATATTTTTACATCAATAATTGTGGAATGGTCTGTTCAGGGCCATCATTCCTCAGCCTTTTTTTTCAACCACCTTCTCATTAAGAAGGCTTATGTATTAATCATGGTTTTTCTTTTTTGTATTTATGTCTTGACATCTTAAAATTCTTGCTGGCTATGGGGAGACTTTCCCTACCAGAGGTAGCTACTTTCTAAAAATAGTAAACGATGACTTTGGGAGCAAGGCAAGCCAACCACCCTCTTTATCTAACTCTTACCAAGCCAATTCTTTCCTGCACCAAATCATCCCAGTGTTACTGCCAGTGAGTCTGCAACAGTCTGCAGCAATTCTGGTCATTGCCTCCTCAGAAGAAAAAATTAAACTGAGGCAGAGATAGGTTTAAGGCAGAGGACGAGACCAAGGCAGGTTTTTTAGCAGGAGTGAGAGTTTATTAAAATGTTTGAGAGTAGGAGTGAAAGGAATCAAAGTACACTTGGAAGAGAGCCAAGCAGACGACTGCATTTGCTCATTTCCCAGGCTCTTTTTTCTCCTCCGGATTCCTCCCTCGGGTAGGCTGTTGCTTGACCACTGCATGCACAGTGGTCTGCCAGCACTTGGGAGGGGCCGCAGGCACTGTTTGTTTACTGAAGTCATGCACATACTCATTCGGGGTGATTTTCCCTTATGAGTCAAGCACCCCCAGAGGAAGGTCAAATACCAGTCAGATTCTGCCATCTTGCCACATTTTGTGCAGGGATTGTGAGTCACTGGCTCCAGGTGTTTTCTATCTGTTGGAAAACTCTTTGCCCTCCCGGTACCAATCATGGCCACTTATCATCTCAGACGGATAGTTTTATGCTCTCCTGTCCTTCAGCCAATGAGAGCTGGACATCTCTGGGGTTCCTCTCTTGTTATGTTTATTGTCTCAGAGGAAAAGATTTATGATTGCCTGTCCTTGACTCCAACATTGCCTGACATTCCTGGGGTCCCTCTCTCCCGCCCTACTCCTGTCTTACTACCTACTCTAACACCAGGGCCAGGGAGGAGGCAACGAGAGACCACTCCTGCACAGCAAAGCCAACTAGAATTATTCAGACCAGCCAGCACTCAGATGTGGGCTCTGATCTGCCACCACTCCTGTAAAGCAAAGCCAACCAGAATTATTCAGACTAGCCAGCACTCAGATGTGGGCTCTGATCTGCCTTGCCTTTCCTATGGAAAACACAATAAAGGATCTGGTCTAGGCTTTCCCCTAGCTCTTGCCTCTTCCTTCACACTAAAACCTGCTCCTCCTGTGGCCCTGCATGGCATACTGTACTTCTGATTTCTAGGGAAATTCTGAGAAACGCTGAACTTTTATTTCAGTGGCATTGAGCTCTCCATGTCCTTTTCCAATATAGACCCATCCACAAATTGGCCCTTCTTGACTATGTAATATTACATATTATTTCAGCACATTTCATGGCCTTCACTTTCTCTTTTATCCATTATGCCTGCCACATTCTAAGATTCCATATAATTCAGGATTTTTTTTTTTTTCATATTTCCTCCTCTTTCTTGAGTACAATGTAAGCTACTGGGGTCTCTCTCTTGTTTTGTAAATGTCTCATGCAGTTAAGACAGTGCCTGAAATACAGTAGGTGTTTATTGAACATTTGTTAGAACTATGAACAAGCATGAATACTACAGCATCCCTGTTCACCTTAACATTCCGATAGCACTTTCTAAATGTTTTCTTTAGCTGTCCCTCCAGGTATTACTCAAAGTCACCAGAAACTCTAGCTAGTCACAAAAGGTACTTCCTTGGCCACCACACCTCTTTACTCCCAGGGTTAGTGAATGTGCAGCAAAGACCCTAAAGTAGTAAAGACATCAGGTATAGAGCCCAGGGAGGTACAGGAATCTAGAAAAATACATTCATTGCTGCCCCAGGGACCTTGTCCGTAACAATAACACAGTAATGGAGATCCTGAGATTTCTGGATACCCTGATCCCATTCAGCCATAGTGCCTGGACTGTCTGTGATGTGTTTTTACAATGGTCACTTCCCCTCTAGTTTGCCTCGATCTCCCCAAGCCCAATCATTCACACCTAATATTTACCAATTTTGTTTCCATACTGGATGCTTAAGATCTTACCAAGTGGCCTGTGTACCAGATTCTGGTTTTCAGAAAATATGGCCACTCAGCAGGTCCTGAGGAACAGGTTTACCTCAACAGTGTTGGGGAACATGGGACATATGCTGGAAACAAGATGCCCAATCCATGCTGTTTCAAAACACTGCAGGCTATCACAGCAGCAGGACCCACCTCAAGGTGACGTATGGGCTCTCAAGTAACTCCAAAATCCAGACAAATCAGGCCTACAAAGATCTGAATTTCTACTTAACAAGCTTTGTCAGCTATGAAAGTTAACTTAGTCCAGTTCAAAACTGGACTAAGAACTGTTCTCCCTCAACCCACTGTCCCACTTGAGGCACACAAAGTTGGAGGCCCCCACAAAGGTTGTCTTCAGTTTGGCAGAGCCTGTTTTCAATCCAATGAAGTGAAAAGAACCCCCAAGATTAAAGGTGGCTTAAACTGTAAGGCCTTTATTATTGCAAACCAGAGCAACATGAGGCAAGTACTTTCCCAGGCCAGGTGACTTGGAGGCTGGAAAAATTAATTACAAGTATGTGAGACCAAGACTATCCATGAAGAAAGTAAACCTTTTGCAACAGCCACCAGCAGATATAGCTCAGATCTTCTTGGCTAATGATGGGTCATGTCTGTATCTATACCCGTCACACAGAAGGGAATGAGTACCCCCAATGAACTCAGGCATTTCATGATTTTCTCCAGGGACCGGAGAATATAAAACCCTGCCTTCCCTGACGCTGGGGTATGTAAGCTGGTCGAATTAAGATGGTTTTGGCCACAGGCATTGACAGTGACATGACTCTGGCAAAAAACCTGAGCAGGTCAGAAAGTGCAACACACCCCTAGAAGCTTCCTACATACCTGACACCATAAGGTATCTCCCTTGTGTCAATGTTCAGATATATGAAGTTCAACAACTGACGAGTTCTGTTGTATTCAAAGCACTCCTAGAGTCTGCCTGCAGTGTGAACTTTCTGGTGGCGATTGAGGTGAAGACTTAAGCTGTAGGCCTTCCCACATTCACTGCCTTTCTCCAGTGTGAAGTCTCTGGTGCCGAACCAGATGGGAGGTTCTGATAAAGTCTTTCCCACAAGTGCTGCATACAAAAGGCCTTTCACCAGTGTGAACCCTCTGGTGTGCAATAAACTCAAAACTTCGACTGAAGAGTTTCCCACATTCAATGCACTCAAAACGCTTTGATTCAGTGTGAATACTCTCATGCTGAACAAGTGTAGACTGATGTCTGAAGACTTTCCCACAATCACTGCACTTATAAGGCCTTGCTCCAGTGTGAACTCTTTGGTGTACAGTAAGATTGGAGTGATGGCTAAAATATTTCCCACATTCATTGCACTTATAAGGCATTTCTCCAGTGTGGATTCTCTTGTGCTGAGTAAGGTTGTCTTTTTGACTGAAGGTTTTTCCACATTCGCTGCACTCATAAGGCCTTTCTCCACTGTGGATTCTCTGGTGCTGGACAAGTGTAGCTTTGCGACTGAAGGTTTTTCCACATTCACTGCACTCATAAGGCCTTTCTCCGGTATGGATTGTCTGGTGCTGGACAAGTGTAGCTTTGCGGCAGAAGGCTTTTCCACATTCGCTGCACTCATAAGGCTTCTCTCCACTATGGATTCTCTGGTGCTGGACCAGTGTGTCTTTACGACGGAAAGCTTTCCCACATTCACTGCACTTGTAATGCATTTGTTCACCATGAAATGCAACCTTATTCTCAGTGCTCCTGTGTGTCTTCCTCTTGCTGTGGTGGATGGCCTTTTGTTGGCAAGCACCCAAAGTAGCCTGGAAGGTTTTCTGCTCCTCCTTACAGGCAAAGGGCTTTTCTGACGGGCGAGGTTCTTTGCTAACTGTGCGGTTATTCACAAATGAGGCCTCACCTTCATCCCTTCTTAAGGGTTTCTCTATACTATAACACTTCTGGTTCTGGTGAAGGGTTGCACTGAACCCAAATTGTCTCCCACAAGCCTCACATGTGTGAAGTTTCAGTCCATGGTGTGTACTCTGGTGTTCATCCAGGTGCAAAATATCTTTCAAGATAGGGTAACATATGTCACAAAAGTGAACCGTCTGTGTGGGTGAACCTGCCTTGGAAGTATTAATACGTGACATATTAGTATGGCTCTGTTCAGAAGATGCTTCTTCATCCTTCACTCCATGCCAACAACCTGAAGGCAGAAAAGTACTATTGATGTACATGGTGACTACGGTGAGAAGGGCACCTCCATCACAAATGAGTGTCTGGTGTACCCAGGACTGAGCACCTAAGTTTCCTGGTGGAACAGAACTACGATCAGGTTGAAAAAAGGGCTGCTGTACAGTACTGGAATCTAAGGTCACAGAATGGAGATGGCTTCATAAGAAACAAAGACACAAAGATGTGCTGTAGTGCAGGGAGAAGTGCAAGGTCTCCAACTTAATCCTCTGCAATGACTTTTAGCTGGACCTTGGCTGATTGTGGGTGACAGGTGAGTGCTATGCAGAAATGTGTGTCCAGGCCCAGGAAAATGTGATTAAAAGTGAGTAATGTGTTCAGGGACTATTTCAGGATATGTACACATCTTATGACACATTAATGTTTAAGTGTAGTCCAATACTGGACAGCACTGCAGAGAGAGCTATTGCTCTACTAGAGCCCCTCTCATAGAGAGTGAGAGAGAACAGCCCTGGGTGAGAAGTCAGATTAGAAATGACAAGAGTGTACAGAACGGGGACAAAAGGGTAGAAATAAGTTAGGGCCTCTGGCCTTGGCACCAGTGATGTGCACAACATAGGTTTCTGGAACTATAGGAACCCAGCCCTGAGGTTATGCCCTCCACAGCCTCAGCTCCCACTCACCAGGGCCTGCCCAAGCCCCTCCTGCTGTGACTAGAGTCATGCCCTCTTCAGTTAGGTACCCGGAGTTCTCTCTCTTGTTACAATTCAGCAACCACAGAGGATCTGGAAGATACAAAGCATAGACAGAGGAAAGATGAAACAGGCTAGGTGAGAAACCACTAGCCCAGAGTAGCCCACTCACGCAAAATCTCAAGAAAACAAACTACAAAATGAACCCCAGAAAACTGTCCTGCAGGAACTTTCCAGAGGGCCCACAAGTGGTGGCCATGACGACTGAAACTGATGACACAGGCAGACTCAAGGAAACTGCAATTAGAGGAAGGGGGTGGAGTCTGGAGTCCAGAGGTGTCATGAGTGTGGACAGTCACCTAGCCAGGGAGAGGCCAAGCAGGATTCAGTGGTTTACCTTAGGACCCCTGACCCCTAAACCACTCCTTACAAGGCTTCAGGGAACAAAGGAGGCAATGCATCTAGCTGAGCCTTGGCACCAGAGGACCTATGTGAGGGAATCAGAGAAGACAGCAGTGCCCATGCTCTAGCCATGGAAAAGCAAGAACAATCCCTAGGGCAGAAAGGAAGAGCAGAGCCCAGCCCACAAAAATGGGATACTGGGGCCTTACCCAGGGAGACTATAAATGCAAAGCACAGAAACCATTATTTCATCATAGAAGAGTCTCTGAGCCTCATCAAGCAGCTCCCATTCCTCCTAAGAGAAGCACACAAATAAGTCCTCAAAGGTCACACAGTCCTGTGGGAGGTGCTTAGCAACTGAGCTTAAGGGCAGCCTCTCTCCCCAGGAACTCCTTCTCACATCTAACTCAAATGAGATAACGGGCCCTGATGTGATTGGTGTCTGTTCTCTCCTCATATTCCATTAATCATTTTGTCCAGCCTAGAACAGGCAAGTGGACAGATAAAACACCATGGCCTGGCTTCTCCTATCAGCCTGCTCCCCTGGGAACAATTGATTATGCCTCATACAGAAACCTGAGCTCAGCATTCTCTCAGAAACCCTCAGTAGCAAAGCTCTGGGCCCATGAATTCACACTCCATCTCCATGTGCACATTACTCTTTGGGCCACACCTACTTCACATCTATGGACACCCACTACATAGGTACCT
>PVKP010039607.1:0-20032 GCA_004027715.1 Plecturocebus donacophilus
CCAGCAAACTGACACAAGAACAGAAAACCAAACACCGCATGTTCTCACTCATAGGTGGGTTTTGAACAATGAGAACACACAGACAAAGATAGGGGAGCATCACACACTGGGGTCTGTTGGAGGGGCTAGGGGAGGGACAGCAGGGGGTGGGGAGGTTGGGGAGGGATAACATGGGGAGAAATGCCAGATATAGGTGATGGGACATTGGAGGCAGGAAACCACACTGCCATGTATGTACCTATGCAATAATCCTGCATTATCTGCACATGTACCCCAGAACCTAAAGTACATTAAAAATACACATAGGAAGAGTAAATGCTAGTATTTGATAACACAGTAGAGTGACCTATAGTTAACAATAATTTATTGCATATTTCGAAATAGCTAGAAGAAAGGATATTGAATGCTCCCAACCCCAAAAAATGATAAATGTTTGGGGTGATGGCTTTCATAATTACCTTGATATGATCCTTGCATGTTGTATACAGCTATCAAAATATCACATGTATCCCACAAAATGTATAATTCTTAGGTATCAGTAAAAAGAAAGCAAAACAAAAGATAACATAAATGACAAAGGAATGTGGGTTCAAATTTTACACAAATATTGATAGAAAAAATTTTACCTAAGAGATTTAAAGGGTAAGCTAATCTCATGTATCTGTAATTATCATATGCCCCCAAAAAGTATAAAGGGAAATTAATGTTTAAATTCTCACTTTAGGTATTATTCAATCACCTGTAAATAAATTTTATTAAATTGTTTCACAACTTAAAAGAAAACAAATGACAGTGTGATTATTGTACCATGAGCATTATAAACTAACAATGTCCAAAATTAACCTCAACTTCTACACTTCCACTCATATGCCCCTGACCTGAACTTAACTATACGACCTCATCCCAGCATAAATTTAGGAGATTCTATTACTAAAAGTAAAAGTTATAATAGATATGGAGGAGAACTAGCAGTCTTTGCTAAATCTCTACCAAATAGAGTATATATTTCTAACCTGTGCATTCAGTCGGTTTCGTGTTCCAACATCAGGCTACTTTTCAAGAGTCAATCAAAGGATTCAACTCAGTTTCTAGCTCTTTCAAGTATGTTAGAAATATTCTAGCGATAGTATTTGTTTTTCTCCTACCTTGACCTATGAAAATTTTCTATGAAAATTCTGCCAATTCTTTAAGACTCAGACCAAATTCTGTTATCATGAAGCTTTCCAAGATCCTTTCCACCACACTTTAATTGCATATTCATTCATGCAATAAACACTTGTTTGGGCATCATCTCTATGCCAAACCTTGGCTTAAGTACTAGAGAATTGTAGATGAATAAGAACAATTTTTTTGGCCCTGAACATTGTCTCTCTCACTCTTCTATATCTTCTTGTTTCACTTCACATGC
This sequence comes from Plecturocebus donacophilus, assembly GCA_004027715.1. Lineage (NCBI taxonomy): Eukaryota > Metazoa > Chordata > Mammalia > Primates > Pitheciidae > Plecturocebus > Plecturocebus donacophilus. Next base: position 1,409 of record PVKP010039607.1, read on the forward strand.
TAGTTGTCACATTCTATATTTAACTGGAATTATTTGTTCACATGATCAATTTTGGTTTCATCAACTGCTTGAGGCCAGGAACCATAGCTTGTATTTTTCATTCACTTGCCATTTAACGAAGGACATTACCTATTGTGGTCACTGTTTGAATTAGACATGAGAGTGAGTGAAATTATAAATCATATGGTCAGTATTCTCAAAAGTGTATTTCATATTAAAGTTCTATGACTCACTGCTTTTTAAACAGAATTTGCTTCATAGTACCATATTAATTCCTCTCAAATTTGTTAGCACTGCCCAAATTAAAGTAGGCTTTTTGGTTTAAATCTAGATAATATTTTTCAATCAAATAGTTCCTGAGATAATATAAGACAGATATTTCAAAATAAAATAAGCAGGACTTCTGGCACATTAAACACCGACATGCCTTTCTTAGTCCTCCTGACACCTCATTAAAATAATATTACATGAAATAGAAATGTGTAAGACTACAATAGGGAAGAACATGGGGATAGAGCCATCAACAGACAAGAAATGAAACAAGTATCTATAAAATGGAAAGAATATTGCCTTCCATAATGTTGGCAGGCCTTATCCAATCAGTTAAAGTGCTGAATAGTACAAAAAGGCTGACCCTCCCCCAAGTAAAGAGAATTTTTCCTCATTGATAGTCTTTGAACTAGGAAATTTTTCCTATCCTCTTATTTGAACGGAACCTTTGGTTCTTCCTTGGTCTTGAGTCATCCAACCTTTGAACTGAAAGTATACCATCATCTCTTCAGATTCTCAGGCCTTTGATCTCAGGCTGGAATTAAACTATCAACTCTACTGTGTCTCCAGCTTGCTCACTCACTCCGCAGACCTTGGACTTGCCAGCATCCATAATTGTGTGAGGCAGTTTCTTATCATAAATCATATATATGGAACCAGTAAGATGTGTGTGTATACACACACATCTTACTGGTTCCATATCTCTGGAGAATGCTAATACAGAAAGCAGAAAGTGATACAGAAATTCATTTAGAGTAATGGAACAATAAATAGAGGTTTAAAATATTTGATAGGGAGGATAAGATGAGTGGAAGAGTTGAGATTACTGATATGAAACTGACTGGGGAGTGACACCAGCAAGAAAGCCAACCAGAAGCCTTTTGTGTTTGTTCCTCCCCATAAAGATAGCCAAAAAGACAAACAACTACATTTTGATGAAAATAACTAAAGGAAAGCACCAGTGTACATCAGAGGAGTAGCAGAAACCCTGTAGAGCACAGAAACCCAGGATGATTACATGGAGAAAGAAAGAAAAAACACCTGGCCTCTATCACCCCATCCACTAGCCCAAATCAGCTTAGAACCAGGAGGGACTTCTCCCTGTGGAGAAAAGGTAAGCAAGAGTACTTCAGCAGCTTCCATCGATACCTTGGACACCTATGGTCCTTACCACTAGGGACCCCTACAGTCCTCACATACACTAAGCCCAGCTGAGGGAGCCGCTTGGAGTCCACAAGGCCATGCTCCCTGCAGAGAAGCAGCCAGCAGTGCCCCACTCACTGTGGCCCATTGGGCTACACCATCTTGGAATTGGAACTACTGATGGAGTGTATCCTGCTCCAGGCGTGAGTAGCCACAGCAGTCTTTCACCCCTGAAGCTTAGCTGCCACTGAACCACCCCTGCCTGGTGGTCTGCGGTACCTGAACCGAACTACTGTTACACCCTACTCCATGGGGCCAAACTGCTGTGGAGTTGGTCCATCTACCCCTCCCAGTCACTACTGAGCCTTGCCTCTCAGGGCCTGACCTAAAGCTGTACACTGCCTTCCAACAAAACAGCACATTGGCACAGCTGTTCTATCTACCCCCTCTACTGCTGCCGCTCCCCCGTCCCCTGCACCTGAACTGATGTGGCACCCTGAATCCTGGGAAAATGATGTCTTGGCCACCCAAAGCAGTCATGCCCTCTTAGTGCCTGTGTAGAAGCCATGCCCCACCCCAGGGCAACAGTACCTTAGATGCCCAGAGCATTCATGCTCCCCTGTTCCTAAGTGAAAGCAGCACCCTGCATCCCAGGGAAATGGTACCTTGGCTGCCCAAAGCAGTAATGCCTTCCAGGCCTGAGCTGAAGAGGTGCATCACCTCCTGGGGAACCAGTGCCTTAGCCAAGCCAAACAGACCCATATCCCAGAGCAGAACTGACATAGCACCCCATGGCCCAGGGAAACAGAGCTTTGAGTTAAGAAACCCTACCCTCCAGGCAAAACAACTCTAGTATGCCGCTTCTGTGGAACTAGACCAGGACCCTAGAAACTTGAGTTTTTGAGGCACCTTTCTACCTGAGAAGTGGAATCTGATTGTGCTGCTTTCTGCCCCACCCCGCCCCAGGGCACAAACTACGCTCTACCATTCCGAGATCCTTCCTGCTGCTAAGTCTGGATACAGAGTTTGAGATACTGCTGTGTCCCATCATCTAAGAATCCAGAGTCACCACTAAAAGATGCTGCATCCCCTGGAACTTGACTTGCCACTGTGCCTTACTGGATCTGGTTTTTAAATTGCAGTTGCTATATGCGCTCAGTCCTCCAGAGCACTGCTTCTTCCCCAGAGCCAAGCCAGTAGCTGATACATAAATTTAGTACAGCTGCAGGATGAAAAACCAACGCACAAAAATGTGTAGTGTTTCTATGCACTAACAGTGAACTATCTGAAAAGGAAAGCAAGAAAGCAATCCCATTTGCAATAGCTACAAAAATGATACCTAGTAATAAATACAACCAAAGTGATGAGATAGCTCTACAATGAAAACTATAGAACATTGATGAAAGAAATTTAAGAGGACACAAATAAGTGGAAATATAACCATATCGTGGTTAGTAGACTTAATATTGTCGAAATGTTCATACTACCCAAAGGAATCTACAAATTCAATGCAATTCCTATCAAAATACTAATGACATTATTCACAGACACAGAAAAAAATCCTAAAATTAGTATAAAACCACAGAAGACTGAATAGCCAAAGCAATATTGAGCAAAAAGAACAAAGCTAGAGATACCACATTACCTGACTTCAAAATATGGCAATCAAAACACCATGGTACTGGCATAAAAACAGATACATAAACTAATGAAACAGAATAGATAGGGAGCCCGTAAATGAACATGTACATCTACCACTAACTGATTTTCAGCAAAGACGTCAGGAGCACTCACTGGGGAAAGGATAGTATCCTCAAAAAACGATGTTAAGAAAATTGGGTATCCATATGCAGAAGAATAAAACTAGACCCCCATGTCTCACATATACAGAAATCAAATCAAGATGGATTAAAGACTTAAAGGTAAGATCCCCTAACTATAAAATTACTAGAAGAAAACATGGGAGAAATGCTTCATGACATTCGTCTGGGAAAGGAATTTTGGATAAGACCTCAAAAACACAAGCAACAAGGACAAAAAGAATCAAATAGTATTACCTAAAACTGTAAAAACTTCTGCACAGCAAAGAAAATAATCAACAATGAATCATTGAAGAGACAGTCTACAGAACGGAGAAGACATTTGCATACTATATGTTGGACAAGGGATTAATACCTAAAATTTTATAAGGAACTCAAGAAACTCAATAGAAAATAATCCTTAAAATCAGCAAAATATCTCAATATGCATTTATCAAAAGAAGAGATAAAAATAGCAAGGAGGTATATGGAAATGTCTCAAAAACACCAATCAACAGACAAATGCAAACCAAAACCACAATGGGATATCACCTTTCTCTAGTTAGAATGATTACTATTTTAATAAAAGAGATAAGTGTTGGCAAGAATGTGAAGAAAAGAGAACTTTACACACTATTGTTGGGAATATAAATTAGTATATATGAAAAGCAAAATGAAGTTCCTAAAAAAATTAAAAATAGAATTACCATATGATTCAGCAATCCCACTATTGTATATTTATACAAAGGAAGTGAAATCAGTATGTCAAAGAGATAACTGCAATTTCATGTTTAATGCAGCACTATTCTCAATAGCAAAAATATGAAATCAACCTGTGTCCATCAAGGGATGAATGGATTAAAAGTGTGGTATATGTACACAATGAAATACTATTCAGCCATAAAAAGCAATAAAATCCTGCCATTTATATTAACGTCAATGAACTTGGAGGACATGATGTTAAGTGAAATAAGCCAGACACAGAAAGACAAATATGATATCACTTATATGTGGAATATAAAATGCTGACCTCAAAGAAGTAGAGGGTAGAAGAGCAGCTACCAGAGGCTGAGAAGAGTAGGGAAGAATCAGGGAAGGGGAGAAGTTGGTCAGCAGATACAAAGTTAGAAGTAGATAGGAGGAAATCATTTTGGTGTTCCATTGCACAGTAAAAGTGACTATAGTTAGCAATAATGTATTTCAAAATAGCTAGGAAAGGGGATTTTGTATGTTCTTACTACAAAGAAATGATAAATAATGTGATAGATATGTGCTAATTACCCTGATTTGATCATTACACAATGTATACATGTATGTAAAAAGTATATTTACCCCATAAATATGTAAAATTATGTGTCGATCAAAAATAAAAGTGTAAAAAAAAATAAAACTCACTTGGCAAGATAAGAAAGAAAAAACTAGTAATAATAAAACTGACTCGGCAAGATAAGAAAGAGGGTATGGGATGGTGTAAATAAGCCAATTGCTTATCATCGATAGAGAAAGCCATCAACATATTAAAGTCAATAAAAACAAGCATTATTATATAATATTTAGAAATAGGACAGCAGCCATTAAAGGAGTTGCAAGCAGAAAATGTTCAAATTGATTATTTCTGGGGAATGAACCAAACAAGGTATGATTGGGGACGGAAGATTATTGATTGTATTAAATACCTTTCTGTACTATTTTATTTAAAAACATGTGCATGTATTACTTTGGCAAAATTATTAAAGGGTGATTTTTGTTAAAATGAATAAAATATTGAATTTCATTTTCAAAGAAGCGAACTCAACAAAGCATCAAATAAGACTATAAATGCTAATTTTATTTCTCTATATGCAAAACTTGTTTTCCTACTATTAAAAAGCTAATTGTCAGAGTTGTCTCTTGGTGTATATAGTAAATGAAAGGCATATATATCATCCCATATGAATCAATACATTTAATATGCAAGGAGATTATTTTGTAACTTGTCCAGTTGTTCACAGATAGTAAGTGACAGACTAAAGAATCATGCACCTTTTCTTATGACCATAGAACAGATGCTGTGAAACTATTGCCTTGAAAGAGAAATTGGGGAAAGCAGTGTAGGGGCTGAAAAGGAGGAGCAGTTATAAAATCATAGACATAGTATTAAATTTGGTAACAGTATGAGACACTGATAATTAAAATAGAAGGCTCTTGGAAAATACTGAAAGAAAGGTACTAGAGAAAATTATGTCTCTTTCTCATGCATGCACCCTCCTTCTTCCCTGAATCCATCCCACACCTACTGTCAAAAAGATAGTTCTAAAACAAAACTATAAGTATTAGAATCTGTGTTCCTCTATTACCACATGTATAGCTTTATCCATCACTGACTCTGCTATACCAAAGATGCAGTTTAATTATCTGCCTCCCAAACCAGGTTGTAAAATACATAAGGATGGGAATATATTACATTTATGTTTGTATCTTAATGCTTAACAACATATCTTGTATACAGCTTGTACTCATTAAAGACTGGTTGGATTATTAGAACAATTATGTTTAGGCTCAGATTGCCAAAGATATCCCTGCTCAAATAACACTTATTTAGTGGTCCTGATGTGCCAGGTACTGAGGCATGGTCACTGTCTTTGGGAAGTTCACAATTTAGAGCTAGAGAAAGTCATAGATAGATAGATAGATAGATAGATAGATAGATAGATAGATAGATAGATGATAGATAGATAGAGCACAAATACAGTTGTTCAATACTGGGAGAGAGAGTTAGGAAAGGAAAGAGACTGTCTTTAAATATCAGTGGTTAAATAGAGTGAAACGGTAGCTGCACTGTTACTTTAAGGTATTGAGGACTCTGCAAATCACATTTTAATATGACCTTAGTAGGCAGGACACTCACTGGATAGTGTCTCCTTAACTCATATCATTCATGCAATACAGGAAGAAATAATTATCTAGGTTTCTACATATCTGTCATTGGCTTCATTGGCTTCATGCTGATACACAATAAATTTTGTTTTCATTGGTCCCTTGGTTCTTTCTATCCTGCTAGAAGCATAGTTTAACAAGAAATAAATTCTGGTTTGATCAGTTGATAAAGGGTTTCTCCTTATTGTTTTCACAAATATCTTTGGAGAAAATGTCTACAGAGTAGTAAACTGTGTGCCTAGCTATATCCAAGTTTCCTGGAACTCTTCTGAAATATAAGGCAGCTTATATAAATGATCGTTGCTAGTCATGTTTTTTTAATTATGAAGGGGTGTACAACTTGAACTGTGATACTCTAAGAGTGTACTTTATGATGGTGCCAAGTAAATGGGGAAAAAATAAAATTCAGCATTCAAAGCAAAACCCATTAAATATTAAGCAATCTTTTTGACAAATATAATTAAATTCCATAATGTTACATAAACAACTTAGTTGAACTCTGATATCAAAACCAGTATCTTACTATCCAGGTTCAATATAATACAAGAATTTCACTGTGACTAAGGAAGTCTGTTTTAATCAGATGGGTTAATTTTCATAGGTTTTCTCAATAACCTGAATAATATAATATAGTGATGATACATCTTAGTCACATCCTTCTAAATCGTATCTATATCACAAATGTTTCATGTTTTTCCTTAGTTAGAATTTAAATTAATCATGACCATTGACTTAACTGTTTCTCAAATTTTCAAGTTCTTTTTAATATTTATACTCAATTAGCCCAATCTATACTTACATCACCAAAAAAAATCCAGTTGTGTGCTTTGCACTATATTTCAAAAATTAGATTTTCCTTATGATCTTCAACATAAGCCTTTTTTTAATGCCAGAAAATTACACCAGTAACTGGCCTCTGGAGTCCTAAAATAATCATAATTTTGAAAATTATTTATTTTCATTGAATAAAATTGTATATATTTATCATGTACAACATGTTCTGAAATATGTATACATCATGGAATAGATAAGTTGAGATAATTGAAATATGCCTTATTTTTTGTGGCAAGAACACTTAAAATCTACTCTCTTAGCAATTTTCAAGAGTATGATACATTGTTATTAACTATAGTCACAATGTTGAACAATAGATCTCTTGAACTTATTTTTCCTATCTGATTTTCTATCCTTTGAACCATCATCGCCCTAATCTTAGCCTCTGGTAATCAACATTCTACTATCTACTCTATGGGTTCATCTTTTCTAGATTCCACATGTACGTGAGATCATGTAGTATTTGTCTTTCCATGCCTAGCTTATTTCACTTAGCATAATGTCCTCCAGGTTTATTCATGTTGTTACAAATTATGAGATTTCATTCTTTATTAAGATTGAAAAATATTCCATTATGTATACATATCACATTGTCATTATCCAGTCATCTGTTGGTAGACACTTAGATTGATTACATATCTTGACTATTCTAAATAAGGTTACCATGAGCATAAGAGTGCAGAAATACCACTGATAGAATGATTTCATTTTCTTTGTATATATAACCAGTAGTGGGATTGCTGGATCATAGGGTAGCTCTGTTTTTAATATTTTGTTGATCCTCCATATTGTTTTCAATAATGGCTATATTAATTTACATTCCTGCCAATGATGTACAAGGGTTCCCTTTTCTCCACACCCTCTCCAAAACTTACCTTTCATCTTTGTGGATGATAGCCATTCTAACAGGTGTGAGGTGATAACTCATTGTGGTTTAAATTTGCATTTCTCTGATGATTAGTAATTTTGAACATTTTTTTTCATATACCTAATGGCTATACATATGTCTTCTTTGAGAAATTTCTATTTAGATCTCTTGCCAATATTTTAACTAGGCTATTTGTGTTCTTACTATTGAGTTGTTTGAGCTCCTTAAATATTTTGGATATTAACTCCTTATCACATGTATAGTTTGCAAGTATTTTCTCTCATCCCATAGGTTGTTTCTTCACTCTATTGTTTGTTCTCTTGGCTGTGCAGAAAATTAAATTCAACATAACTTAATTTGTCTAGTTTTGTTTTTGTTACAATGCTTTTGGACTCATCAAAAAAACTCATTGCCCAGATCAGTGTCATGGAGCTTTTCTACTATGTTTTCCTCTACTAAGTGTATTGTTTCATGTCATACATTTCAGTCTTTAATCCATTTTAAATTGACTTTTGGATATGGTGTGAGATAAGGGTCTGATTTCATTTTTCTGGATGTGTATATCAAATATTCTTAACACCATTTATTGAGGAGGCTGTCTTCCCATTGTGTGCACTTGTTGCCCTTGTTGAAAATCAATTGACTATAAATATGTGAATTTATTTATGCATTCTCAATTCTGTCCCATTCATCTGTGTGTCTGTTCATATGCCAGTACCATGCTATTTGGGTTGCTATAGCTTTGTGGTATATTTTGAAGTCAGGTACTGTAATGCTTTCCGCTTTGGTCTTTTTGTTTAAGATTGTTTTGGCTATTCAGTGTATTTTGTGGTTCCATACACATTTTAGTGTTTTTTTTTTTCTTTTTTTTTTTTTCTATTTCTGTGGAAAATGTTACTCGTATTTTAATGGGGATTGAATTGAATCTCTAGATTTCTTTGGGTGGTATGGACATTTTAGCAATATTAATGGTCCAGTCCATAAGCACAGAATGTATTTTCCTTTATTTGTGTCCTCTTTAATTTTTTTAATTGCTATTTCATAGTTCCCAGTGTATGGATCTTTTTCTTTTTGGGTTAGATTTATTTCTAAGTATTTTTTATAGCTACTGAAAATAGTCTTGTTTTCTTGACTATTTTTCAGGTAGTTCATTTCTAGCATATAGAAGTGCTACTGATCTTGTATGTTAGTTTTATATCCTACAACTTTACTGAATTCATTTATTAGTTCTTACAGTCTTTTTATGGAGTCACTAAGGTTTTTTTTAATATATAAGATTATGTCATCTGCAAACAGGGAAAATTTAACTTCTTGCTTTCCAATTTGGATACCTCTTATTTATTTCTCATCTTATTGCTCTGGTCGAGGACTTCTAGTGCTATGTTGAATAGAAGTGGTGAAAGTGGGCATCCTTGTCTTTTTTCTTATCTTAAAGATAAAGCTTTCAATATTTTACCATTGAGTATGATGTTAGCAGCGGGCTTGTCATATATAACTTTGATTGTGTTAAGGTACATTTCTTTTATGCCTAATTTGTTGATAATTTTTATCATGAAAGAATGTTGAATTTTTAAAATTGCTTTTTCTGCATTGCTCAAGATGATCATATGGTTTATGTCCTTCATTCTGTTAATGTGGTGTAGCACATTTATAAATTTGTGTATGTTGAACCATCCTTGCATCTTGCATCCCTGAGATAAATTTAACTTGATCATGGTGCATAAGACTTTTAATGTGATGTCACGTTTGGTATAATAGCATTTTGTTAAGTAATTTTTCATCTATGTTCATGGGGGCTACTGGCTTGTAATTTTCTTTTCTCATAGTGTCCTTTGTCTGGCTTTGGTATCAGGATAATACTGGCCCTATAAAATAACTGTGGAAGTATTTTTTCTTCAATTTTTGGGAAGAGTTTGAGAAGAATTCTTATTAGTTCTTCCTTAAATATTTGGTAGGAGTTAGCAGTGAAGGCATCAGCTACTGTGCTTTTCTTTGACGGGAGACTTTTATCACTCATTCAATTTTTTTTTGCTGTTTCTTCCCAATTAAATCTTGGTAGGTTATACATGTCTAGGAATTTATTCATTTCTTCTAGCTTATCCAATTTGTTGGCATAAAATTGTTTATATTAGTCTCTTATGAGTCTTTATATTTCTGTGATATCAGTTATAATGTCTCTAATTTCCAATTTTATTCCTTTGAGCCGTCTCTCTTTTTTTAGTCTAGTTAAACGTTTGCCAATTTCCTTTCTTTGAAAAAGCAACCCTTAATTTTGGCAATCTTTTCTCTTGTTTTTATAGTCTCTATTTCATTTATTTCTTCTCTGATCTTTATTATTTCCTTCCTTTTGCTAACTTTGTGCTTAGTTTGTTGTTATTTTTCTAGTTTATTGAAGTGTAAAATTAAGTTGTTTATTTGGGATCTTTATTTTTTATGTAGACATTTATTGCTGCAAACTTCCTTTTTATAACTGTTTCTTCTGTGTTCCATCAGTCTTGGTATGTTGTGTCTTCATTTTCATTTGTTACAAGATATTTTTTAAATTTCCCTTTTAATATATTCACTGACCTATTGGTTGTTCAAAGGTATGTTGTTTTATTTTCAGATATTTGTGGTTAAAAAAATTCCTCCTGGTATTAATTCTAGTTTTATATTATTGTGATCAGAAAAGATACTTGATATTATGTCAATCTTTTAATATTCGTTAGGACTTATTTTGTGTTCTAATGTATGATCTCTCCTGGAAACTGTCTTGTGTGCCCTTGAGAAGAATGTTTTCTTTCGTTGTTGGATGGAATGTTCTATATATGTCTGTTAGGCCCATTTGGCCTAAAGTATAGTTTAAGCCCAATGGCTTTGTATTGACTTTTTGTCTGAATGATCTGTCCTTTGCTGAAAGTGGGATCTTGAATTCTCCTACTATTATTATTTATAGTCTATCTCTTTCTTCATATCGATTACTATTTGCTTTATGTATTTAGGCATTCCATTGTAGGGTGCATATATTTATAATTGTTATATCCTCTTGGTGAATTGACCTCTTTATCATTATATAAGGATCTTCGTTGTCTCATTTTACAGTTGTTGACTTAATGTATATTTTATCTCATTTAAATATTGCTATTCTTACTCTCTTTTGGTTTCCATTTGCTGCAATATCGTTTGCTTTCCTTCACTTTCAGTGTATGTGTGTCCTTACAGGTTAAGTGAGTTTCTTGTAGCAGCATAGAGTTCATTTTTTTAAAATTCACTCAATCACTTTTACATCTTTGGTGAATTTCATTTATTCACATTGAAGGGAGTTATTGATATGTAAGGACTTACTACTGACAATTTGTTAATGGTAATTTTGAAGTAGCTTAGTGATCACTCAGTAGAAGCACAGGACTGCTTAAAATACTCTGCATCTCTTTCCTACTTCACCTAGTCACATGTCTAACAATACTTACGAAGTTTGGCCTCAGTCTGTGATACCCTTGCTCCATTCCACAAGCATGATAATGAAATATTGCTAAGGCAAAAATGCTATAAGGGGTAGGTTAAGTTTAAAGACAGTATAGAAAAAGGTCTACTTGGCATTTTTATAGTTGAATTCTAGCAATCTTTAACCAACTAAAGTAAAACTATAGAAATATATTTCATAGAAAAACTATAATCAAAGTTCTTGATCAGTATATTTTTGTGATTAGGGACTAACCTCGTACACTTTTTCTACTCAAATGAAGATTACCTGTACCAGTAAAATTCATACTCTGCTATGATGTTTCCAATTATTTGACTACTTCCTGCAGCTATTTTCCAAATAAAAACTTTGTCTTAATTTACTCAGTTCTTCTGAAAAGGCAAAATGTATAAGAGTAAGCTCAATACTTGTTAATGTATTATCAGCTCATTTGAATCATGCAACCTATCACTCAGCATGGAATACCTACTGTATTCCAGATACTGTTCTTGGTACTGACACAGGATTCATGAAAGTTTCATTATCAAAAGGTTTCTTTAGAGAAATTTTTGATTTTGATTTTGTTTTGTTTGCAGAGATGGTGTTTGAAAATATATTGCAGGAACCATTTTAGTGAAAAATAATCTTAATAGATTGATGTAAAAATATTACTGCAATCCAAAGCATTCAGTATGGATCAAGTACTTCAGGCAGCAAAGATTGCTCATGTTATACAATGGACTGGTGAGTCACAGAAAGATGTAGATTTTAAGATTTGCTTCCCTGTTAAAAATATTCCTTAAAGACCCTTAATATTAGAAAAAACTTAATTAAACTTGAAGTTATATTTAAATATGAGGGAAAGCAGCTAATAATTAGCACAAACATTTGAAGTAACTGCCTGTAGATAGTTTTTCTATCCTCTTAGCTTGACTCCCTAAGGCTAAATCATCAAGCCTGACCTGACCACTTTAGAGACTGACAACAGATGTAGAGAATAAGAGTTTAGCTGGCTATCTAAAAATATTCCTTTCGTAAAAGTCAGAACTAGATTTACAGAACACAGACCTAGTAACCATATTTCTTTGTTTCTCCATCACCTATTTTTCTCTGTCTCACTAGTGATTTTGTTAATTAACACTTTATCCAAGTATTACATCTTGTAGAGGCTCAACAGTGTGTGAAATTGTCCTACTGGTAATGACAAAGATGAAGGAAAATCTTAGTTTTATAGCTGTTACTCTACATTTGGACTTAATATTTAATATTTTAAAGACTACTTCTCTGGTGACAGAAAAATATGACTCTATGGCAATGATTCTCAAAATGTGATCCCTAGATTAGTTGTATCACCATTACTCAGGAAAGTGTTAGAAATGCAAATCATCGAGCCCTATTCCAGACCTAGTGAATCAGAATATCTGGAACTGGAGCCCAGTAATCTGTGTTTTAACAAATTCCTCCAGTGATTCTCATGCACGATAAACTTTGAGAACCACTGGTCTTTGCAATTACTATGTTGCATGTGAATATATTATTTAGTGATACAAGAAGGCTTAGGTTGAATTATTGGTAATTTTTATTGTAAACCACTGCCTTACAATGTAAAATAAACTGGTTCAAGTTCATAGGATTCCATCATTATTGTATTTCATTACACAGCATGTAGGTCTGTTGGCACAGAAAGAACTAATTGTCTTAGTGAATACAAAAGAAGGAAATGCCAGCTGGCGAGTGGTAACACTTGTCTGAACAAAGGCTCCCGACTAAAAATGCACTCAGTAGTTAGGGTTTTAGATGCCATGATATTCGTTCTTGATATTTTGCATAATCTTCAAGAATTATTATTTTTTCCTTGTCCCTGTCTTATGTCATAGTGATCTCAATCAGCTCATTTACCATTGTGGTTTTACCATGTTAGTGTTATTTCTTTCAAATAATGCTAATTAGCAGTATTGCTAATTTTGATGCCAAGGCAATATTGCTGTGGAAGAGAAAGTAGGAGTTCCCTGAATGAAGGTAAAGGCAGAATTTTATCCCTGTGAACTCAATTTTTTATACTAGAAAATTCAGCTCTGTTCATTTTCTGCTTTCTCTCTCTCACCACAAGTGATCTGTTGTCAGGTCTTGTAACTTCTTTCTCAGCTTTCTCCATCCACCTTCTGCATTTCAATTCCTTTGCCACTGCTATGATTCAGTTGCTAATCATCTCTCAACTGGTTGACTCTAAATCCAGAGACACAGAAAGGGTTACTGTATCTATGAAATCCTAACTCTTCCCCAGTGCCTAATTGTCATTCTAGCTTCTACAGAGAGCTCAGGGACTTTATTGCTGCTGTTACCATAAGTGAACTGAATAGGAAAACCAACTAGGTAGATTGTGATGATTTTGTTCCTTTAAAAATCTCGCCTGTCCCCCTCACAATATACTATATTAATGATGATTGCACTAATTCATTTAGTCAGTAATTTTTGTTACTGTTATGTGTCAGGAGCTGTTTTAAACAGAAAGATAACAGTAGTCAACAAAGACAGACATCAAAAATACCCTGTAGAATTCATAATCTAATGATAGTAATGAGTGGATGAAGACGTACTGTTGTATCTACATATATATATGCACATCTACAGGTATATTGATATCTAGCTATTTTGCTATTTTCGATAAGATGGTGAAGGAGGTCTTCTGATGTGGTGAGACCTGAATGAAGTGATGAGGATGCCATCTGGCTATATTTGGAAAAGTGTTTCAGTATAGCAATTGAGGAGCTCAGGGGAAAGAAAACAGAGTGATATGACTAAAGAGAGATAAGGAAGGAGCAGGGGGGAAAAAGAGGTCAGAGTTAGGAACAGATCACCAGAGACCATGTAAATTATAGTATAGGATTTAGGTTTTATTTTAAATGAAATGAGAAGGTTTTAAGGTTTTGAGCAGAGAGATTATATAATGTGGTAGATATTTTTAAAGGATAGCAGTGATAACTATGAGACAGAGGCTATAGGCAAGCAGGAATTGAAGCAAGGAGACCAGTTAAGAGACTATTTGCAAGAAAACATACAAGATTTGATGTTAGCATGAACCAGGGTGGTAGGGGTAGAAGTGATATTATTTCCTATTGGATTTAATACAGTGAGTGGTGAGGGACTGGCAGGAGTCAAGGATAAACACAAAAATTTTAGGCCTGAACAAAGTGAAGATGGAATTGCCATGTGCTGAGAAATGGAAGGCCTTGGAGAAAATTTGGTGGGAAGAAAGAAGAGGGGATGTAGTTGAAGAAATGATTTTAGCTTTGAATACATTCTTTGGGATACCTACTAGAAATCAAAATAAGCCATAAATCATTGGAGTCATTAATTCAAGTAGGAGATTTAAAACTATATACATCAAGTCCCATTCTTTTATAGATTCATATATATAGATTCAATATACTGTTATTGTATAGTATTGTCCAAGATTTTTGTTCCATAAGCTACTTGTTCTTCAAAAATACAATATACAGATGTAGAAAAGAAAACAAAAAATTATCATCTATCCTTTCCAAAGGTATCCATTGTCAACACTAAGTGTATATATTTCCAAATCATATGTTATATGCTTATATATATTAGTTTAAATCATATGAAACTACTATTCAATCATTTCAACCTCTAAAAACATATATTTCATCCCAATGAATTAACAATTCATAAAAATAGAAATGTGCAGAGCCTACTTATATATGCAATTGTCAGATGTTTGAGTTATTTCTGCTAATACTCTTATGTTGCATGTGATAGGAAAAACCTGGAATAACTGGCAATTAATTATAAAAATGAAAGGAAAATGGTAGTATAAAGCACCCTGAAAAACTTCTATAATATACAATATATCTGTAAAAAATTAAGGGTTATGTAAGAGCCCAGATAGAGAGAAGGCATACGTTTTGAGATCTACTGCACAGCAGTTACTGTAGTCAATGATAATGTATTGTGTATTTTAAAATAAGAGAGCAAATTTCAAATTTCTCACCATAAAAAATTATAGGTAAGCAAGGTGATGGATATGTTAATTAGCTCAGTTTAATTATTCCACATTGTATACATGTATGAAAACATCACATTTGTATCATATAAATATATACAATTATGACTTGTAAATTGAAAGTAATACTAACTTTAAAAGATAGAAAATATCATTACAAGTGAAAAGATAAAAGGTCCCATAGTACCTCAAAATGAACAAAAGGCAAAATACCCAAGGCTGATTATTTTTTAAATGACTTTATTTTTTAGAACAGTTCACAGCAAAATTAAGAGGAAGGTACAGAGATTTCCCCTATATTTTCTGTCCCTGACAGATACATTGCCTCTCTCATTATTAATATCCTCCACCAAAGTGGTACATCTTTTACATTTAATGAACCGACATTGAAACATCATCATTATTCAAAGTCCATAGATTACATTAGGATTCACTCTTGGTGTTGTATATTCTATAGGTTCAGACAAATATTGTATAATGACATGCATCTATCATTACAGTATCATACAGAGCATTTCCACTGCCTCCAAAATCCTTTGTGCTCCCTCTATTTGTTCCTCCCTCCCACCAGCTGCTTGACAACCATTCATCTTTTCATTGTCTCCGTAGTTTTACTTTCCATGTCATATAGTTAAAACTACAGTATGTAGACTTTTCAGATTGGCTTCTTTCACTTAGTAATATACATTTACATTTCCTCCATGTCTTTTTGTGGCTTGATAGCTCATTCCTTTTTAGTGCAATGTAATATTTCATTGTCTGGATGTACCACACTTCATCTACTCCGTATCAAAGGACAGCTTGGTTACTTCCACATTTAAGCATTGTGAATAAAGTTGCTATAAATATAGGTGCCACTAAGTTTTGAGATAATTTGTTATGCAGCCCTTGTAATTTATATAAGGTGCTAAAAGATTATATTCAATAATCCATCTCTTACCTTTATTCAACTCTGTTTTCTTCTACATTGGCTTAAAATCAGAAGTACTTCTCTTCTGGTATTAGCTTCAAGTTCTCATTTTCTTTCTTATTATTATACTTTCAGCAGAAGTTTTAAGTAGGGGTCTCATTAGGGTAGCTTTGGACCAATTATTAGTGCCTGAGAGAGGCAGTGTTTTAATTTATTCAGGACTACAGAGACAGTTCTAAGATTGAGGTTAGAAATTCTCCTCTGAACTACACAGGCAAAAAGTGAGAGAAAGGTGTCTTATCTAAGGGAAATCAAATTCTGAAACCAAAATGTGAGGCATATATGTTCAGACAAAGACAACATATTTTAGATACAGAAGTCTTGCATATAAATAAAGAAGAATGGGGTGTTGTACACTAATATTTTGAATTTAAGATATTAAAATGGTAAATTGTCTTCACTTTTAAGGATATAATTAAGGAAATAACTTATAATTTTAAGTTGAAGAGAAGGAGTCAGAGAGATACAAGCAGACACTGAGTCATTTGGAAGTATTTTTCAAATCTCACTAAGGATTTTAATAACTGAAACAAACTACATATTCAGTCGTCTAAATAGCATTTTTAGTTACTGTGTTTAGAAAAATATCACTAAACAAATTGGGGAATATTGGTTGGTGACCAAGTATGATGTGGATGAAATTGAGATTATAAGTTTAATACTTCCCTGGGTCAATTCTGGGACATAGTCAATGGTCGTAGCTATGTATATCATTGCTCTTAAGGAAAGCAAGAAAAATATATATAAGCTAGCACATTTCTGCTTCAGGAAAAATTACCCACAGTGGATGTCACAGAGTTATTTGAGGATTAAAGGTAAAATTGCAGCACACAAAATTACTTTATAAACCATCAATCACTAAATAGATTTAAGTGATTATTACAGTGATAAGATACACCTAGTAAACATACAGAAAAATGCATTGTCCTTTCAACTTCAATCTGTTGCTGTTTGCTATTATAGGTATTATAGATTTGTTTTTGTTTTGTTGTTGTTTTATAAATGAAACCAAACAGAAACCTAAATTATACTGTGGAGCAAAGAGAAGATAAATAATTTTCAAAAAAGTTTTTGTCTTCCTTTTAAATGTTAATTTGAATGTTTTCTTTCATTAAGAATAATCCTGGCTGTTTTACAAACTCTCTATTTCATATTTCTCTGTATAGCATCATAAGCAAATCTATATTTAGTGTTGGGTATGCACAAAGCATTATGGAAAGTGTTAGAAGTATTAACTTCTTATAATAACCAGCTATATACCCTACTATCAAAGAGTTCACACTATGGTAGGGTAAACTGCCAAACTATTTCCAATTAGATAATAAGTACCATTGGACAGTACTCATGTCATATTTATTTCTGTAGATTCATTTCCAGATCACTTAGCATCATGCTTTGTTTGTGGAATAAGTTTATTAATGCAAAGACAACTAGGACTACTCAAATATCAATTGTGGTACAGATTACAATGCCACAGAAGCTCAAATTTCTCTAAACTAGCAAAATAAGTAAGAAATTTGTACAGAAGTTGAATCATAAGTTTGTTTTATGGGCATAGAACTGGAGAGGACAAACAGTGTTTACACAAATTTCACAGCAACCCCAAGAGTATATGTTGTCATTTGTTTTTTTCAGATGAGGAAATTGATGTTCAAAAAGCTTCCAAAATAAACCTTGATCAATATCCCAGGTTGTAATTGGTAAAACTATTGCTTCAAATATTTTCTTACTTCCAGGTTAGCCGAAAGAAAGTAGGTGTGGAAGTGAGAATGAATACAACAGTTTCCCCAGAGCATAGTTCTTTTTTTTTTAGAAAGGAGAGAGAGGGGAAGTTGTTTTTTTTTTTTTTTTTTTTTTTTTTTTAAGAGAAAGAAATAAGTAGAACAAAAGAGTAAAAGAAAGAGAAGGAGGGAGAAAGAACGAGAATCTTGCTCTATTGCTCAGGATTTCATTTAAATCTGTGAAATGCTTATGCAATTACTAAAAAGTGATTTATTTCCTATTATGTGATCACTTTTAGAATAGGTATGATATAATATTGAAAAAAATATATGTTCTGTGGATATGGGGTGGTAGTTTCTGTAAATATTTATTAAATTTGCTTGTTCCAGGTCTGAGTTCAAATCTGTTTTTTTTTTTCCTTTCCATTAGGTTGGTAGATCTACCTCCATCTCTTTATGTTAAGTCTTTGTGTATCCTTGCCTATAAGAAAGGTCTGAATACAGCATACCAATGGGTTTTAACTTTTTATTCAGTTTGTCTAAGTGTACGTTTTGATTGGGGCATTTAATCCCTTTAAGTTTAGGCTTAATATTGATATATGTGAATTTAATACTGTTATTTAAGTCTAACTAGCTGTTT
>PVKP010039608.1:0-20030 GCA_004027715.1 Plecturocebus donacophilus
TGATACTTCCACTAAAAAAAAAAAAAAAACCAACTACAAGTTCAAAGTATTTTCTAAATATTAGAAATTTCTATTATTAATTATTATTTTGGTATTAATTTACTAGAATATTTTATTACATCCTCTCTGAGCACATTACTAGCTTATAAGTGGAGAATATGAGCCAGATACATGTTATTTATTTTTAAATAAAACAAGTATTGCTGTTTCTAAGCCAGACCTGATACCTGGCTGGAGCAAGGAAGAAAATCTTTGACTGTGAAGAGACATGAGATGATTGCCACAATCCCAAGTAGGTGCCACTGAACATAAATACAATAGAGGACACCAATAAGAGGTCCCGAGGTCAAAGAGAAAGCCAGCCCTTAAAATGTGATGTGGGAAGCTCTGTGCCAAACACTTCTGGGAAACTGGTTTTTTTTTTCTGTCTAGTCTTTTAAATTCTCTAAAGATTCTACTTTATTTTGGGGTGAGCTTCCTTCAAGGTTACAGTGAGAACTAAAGTCCTCTTTATGGAGTATAAGAGACTGCACAGTCTGGCTGCTTTTTAATTGTTTTGGAAACACACAAATATCTGCATGATTTTTTAGAAACTAAAACTATTTTTTAAGTCCTTTTTTTGCATGAGGACTGAAATGTGTGAGAGTAGTAGTTTCTGAAACTTTTTTGTTTATTATTCTGAACAGTTCATTGTGTTTTTATTACCATATTGTTTGGAAACATACTTTGAAATTATAAGTATGATATCCTTCTGCTTTGTACTTTTTACTCAAGATTGCTTTGGCTACTCAAAGTTTATTTTAGTTTCATGTAAATTTTAGAATTATATATTTCATTTTTATGAAAAAAATACCACTGTAATTTTCGCAGGAAGTTTATTGACTATATAGATCACTTTGGATAATATGAAAATTTAGTAATATGTATTCTTTCAATGCATAGACAAAAACTACTTTAAAATTGATTTGAACATTCTCGAACTTTTTTCATTGATTAGTTATATTGTAAAGGTTCTTTACCTCCTTGGATAATTTTTTTCTCAGAAATTTATTATTTAGTGCTATAGTAAATAAGATTTTTTTTCCATTTTTAATTTCTATTTTTTTTTCTTCCTTTATTTTATCAGATACTTTAAGTATATGAAACCATACATATACTTCTATGTTAATTTTATATATTGCTATTTACTGAGTGAATTTATTATTTTAAATAGGTATTAATATACTGTTTATGTTTTTTTCATATGATTGTATGATTCAAAAACAGCAAATTTTTACTTATTTTTCTTCAATTTCAATAGATCTTTTTATTTCTTTGACTAATTCTTCTGCCACATACCTCCATTAAAATAGAAGCATTGACCCTGGGCACAATATAGTTTGTATCAGTGTCTGAATTTGATGGAGCAAGCACCTCTTCAAGTTTTCATGAACTGATTTTAGAAGGTAAAATGATCTTCTTTGGTTGGGCCCTTAGGGTGCTGAGATGCCCTCTGACTTTGTAGTGGAGAGAGGTTGTGGCTTGGTCACAAGGCTGCTGGGTCTGCACTAGGGTCCACCTTTAGTTGGCTTGTTATAAGGGCTTGGGTAGTTGTAATTCCCATTTTATTTTTGGACAGACTGCATATTCTTCAGGACTTCGCTCTGTTGGGCAGACACTAGGGCATGTTTTTGCAGTTGGGTCAGCATATGGTGGGCCTTATATCAGGATGTGGATGAGTATGGTTTTCACTGAGTACCAGAAAGCATTTCTTGAAGTAACTGTGTGGGTTTCTGTATAGGCAGAACTGACCATAAACTGTGGCTCAGTTAACTGAGAGTGAGTCATTGAACCCCTTCAGGGACTACAGTAAAGGCCAAGGTCTGCAGGCCTGCCCTTATGGCTGTAAATTGGTGTCTTTTTCCAGGTCTCTGGAATGGCAGGACCTCTCCCAGACTGTGTCTGGGAGGAGTTTGGAATGATTACAGAGTAAGTTCAGATTCTCATTGGGACCAAGTTGGGTGAACCCTATCCTGGTCTGTAGCCAAGAACAGGGGGTGCTGTAGTTTCCCACCTGAATGAGGGCCTGCCTTCTGAATAGAACACTTCTCAATCTTAAGCTTTTACAGCATTTCACAACTCACTCCCTGGATCTCAAATCTCTCTTAGAGGCACTTATTTTGGAGATGGCATCTTACTACATATTCCAGGCTGGTCTGATATCCTGGCGAGAAGCATTTCTTCAACCTTAATGTATCATATAGCTGTTATTATAGTTTTGAGCCATAATGCCTGGTTCTGTCATAAAGGCATTTTTGTCAGGGATGGCTGACTTTTTTTTTTTCTGTAACCGGATATGAAAATAGGGCACTTTTAATGTTTTTGTCTTACTGATATAACTCTTCTTATACATTTTTACTTTCTATTTCCTATTTCAAATTTGTCTGTAATTTTAGATTTAGATATTTAGGACAATATGCTAGAATTTGCATGGCATGCCTGAAGTAACTAGTAGGCTATCCATATTTACTAAAATAGTTACTTATATTTTTAAGTTTGCTGCAGGCAAAAAGGAATATAGCATTTTCATCTACTTTCTTCAGCCTATATCTAAATAATAACATAGTTTACTTCTTACTACATTTTTTTTTCTTTTTTTTTGACAGAGTCTTGTTCTGTTGCCAGGCGCCAGGCTGGAGTGCAGTGGCACGATCTCAGCTCACTGCAACCTTCGCCTCCTGGGTTCAAGCAATTCTCCTGCCTCAGCCTCCTGAGTAGCTGGGACTACAGGTGCATGCCACCATGCCCAGCTAATTTTTGTATTTTTTTGAGTAGAAATGGGGTTTCACCATGTTGACCAGTTTGGTCTCGATTTCTTGACCTCGTGATCCTCCCATCTTGGCCTCCCCAAGTGCTGGGATTACAGGCATAGCCACCGCACCTGGCCTACATTTTTTTTTTTTTTTTACATATCTGAGGGTCTAACTCTATTCTGCAAAATATTTATATGTATTTTCTATATTTAACAATGTTAGACTATTCTTTGCTTCTCAAGTTGGATTACAGAAGTTTTGTTTTGTGTGACAATAGCATATGTAAAACATAAAAAGTAAATAGTTTTTTAAATGCTTATTTATGGCCGGGTGGGGTGGCTCATGCCTGAAATCCAAGCAATTTGGAGGCCAAGGTGGACAGATCACCTGAGGTCAGGAGTTTAAGACGAGCCTGACCAACACGGTGAAACCCCGTCTTTAAAAAAAAATAAAAATAAAAATAGATGCTTATTTATTAAAAGTTTCTCATTAGAATCTCATATTTATAATTGTACTGCATATTCTCTAAAATTTTACTGCCATACAGTTCATGCCACTGATTCAAAATAACCTCTATTCAATGAGCACACAGTAACAGTTAAATATTGCAGTTACCTACACAAATGTTTGTTTTTGTTTTTTTGAGATGGAGTCACCCTCTGTCACCCAGGCTGGAGTGCAGTGTTGTGATATTGGCTCACTGCAACCTCCACCTCCTGGGTTCAAGCAGTTCTCATGCCTTAGTCTCCCAAGTAGCTGGGATTACAGGCTTGTGCCACCATGCTCAGCTAATTTTTGTATTTTTAGTAGAGATGCAGTTTTACCACATTGGTGGGGCTTGTCTTGAATTCCTGACCTCAGGTAATTTGCCCACCTCAGACTCCCAAAGTGTTGGGATTACAGGTGTGAACCACCACACCTGGCCTCAGTGTAGGTTTCCTAGCTTCAGTTTATTGGGTCTATTTGTTTTATTTGAGTATTATAGTTTTAGACAAGTTGCAATTCTGTTTGTACACTTTAAGTCAATTTGA
Source organism: Plecturocebus donacophilus (assembly GCA_004027715.1). Taxonomy (NCBI): domain Eukaryota; kingdom Metazoa; phylum Chordata; class Mammalia; order Primates; family Pitheciidae; genus Plecturocebus; species Plecturocebus donacophilus. The sequence continues at coordinate 3,824 of PVKP010039608.1, forward strand.
GATTTAAGAGATAAATTATGTATATCTATCACAATCAGATTATATTTGTATGTGTGTATATTTGTATATTTGTATGTACCTGGCCTGTATGTATGTCCCCAATTTTGCATATGGCTTATCTTATATTCTTTCTTAGCTGATTTTTGATGGTAGTTTTATCTTGTCTAAGTCAGTAGTTAGGGAGATAGTCTTATTTTCACCATGCGTATAACTATGTTATATATATATATATATATATATATATATATATATATATATTTTAGTGAGAGAAACACTTTTGTGATTTGAAGGTAATTTTCAAAAAGATGTATAGTTCTGGATTTTTTTTAGTTTTTCTTTAAAATCATTGTTTATATACACATAACAAAATGTACCATTTTAAATCTATTGAAGTGTACATTTCAGGATGAGGTGTTGTTGTGGCTTTTGTCTGTAATCCCAGGAATTTTTTGGGCCAAGACAGGAGGATTCCTGGAGCCCAAATGTTTAAGACCACCCTGGACAATACATGGAGACTCCCCCTCTATCAAAAAATGTAATAATAGCAAGGCATGGTGGTATGCGGCTGTGGTCTCAGCTACTTGGGAGATTAAGGGGGAGTCAAAATTGTGCCACTGCACTCCAGCTTGAGTGACAGAGTGAGACCCTGTTTCAAAAAGAAAAAAAAACTTTATTTCAGGCATGTTAAGTATATTCAAATTGTTATGCAGAAAACTTCTGGAAACTTTACATCTTGTAAAACTAAAACTCAATATTCATTATGTCATAACTGCTCATTTTACCCTCTCTCCATCCCTTGACAGACAAACCTTCCACTTTCTGTTTTTATAATTTTGGCTACTTAAGATATCTCATATCGGTGGAATCATAAAGTATCCATAATTTTGTCACTGGATTAATTCAGGTGACATGATATTCTCAATTTTCATCCTACAGTGTGACAAGAATGTTATTCTTAAGGTAGAACAGTATTCCATTGTACATATATGTGACATTTTTTGGTATCTTTATAAATGAAGAGACATCAGGATTGCTTCAGCCTTTTGGCTTTTGTGAATACTGATACAATAAATATATATTTTCGAATATGTCTTCCAGGTCCTGTATTGCATTTCTTTTTTGTTTTCTGAGATGGAGTCTCCCTTTGTCACCTAGGCTGGAGTGCAGTGGTGCCATCTCAGCTCACTGCAGCATCTGCCTCCCAGGTTCAAACGATTCTCCTGCCTCAGCCTCCCAAGCAGATGGGACTACAGGCTCCCACCACCACGCCCAGCTCACTTTTTGTATTTTTAGTAAACACAGGGTTTCATTATGTTGGCCAGGTTGGTCTCAAGCTCCTTACCTCAGGTAATCTGCCCACCTCGGCCTTCCCAACATCTAGGATTACAGGCTTGAGTTACTGCACCTGGCCTGTGTTACATATTTTGGATATGTGTATATATATATATAAATGAAGAACACTGATAACATTTTAAAATAATGGCTGCATCTATGTTTTCCACCAACAGTCCACATGAGTTCCATTTTTATTGCATCATCAACAGATTTGGTGTTTTAAAAAGATTTGTAGTGGCCATTCTAACGGGGATGTGAGGTGATTTTATTTGTGATTTTTTTTTTTTAATTTCCCCACAAATTAGTAATTTCATGTGTTTTTTCAAATGGTGTCTCACTCTGTTGCCCACGGTGGAGTGCAATGGCATGATCTCAGCTCACTGCAACCTCCACCTCCTGAGTTCAAGTGATTCTCCTGCCACAGCCTCCTGGGTAGCTCGGAGTACAGGTGTCCACCACCATACCCAGATAATTTTTGTATTTTTAGTAGAGATGGGTTTCACCATGTTGCCCAGGATGATCTTGATCCCTTGACTTGGTAATCCCCCAACCTTGACCTACTAAAGTGCTGGGATTACAGGTTTGAGCCACTGTGCCTGGCACCTTTTTTTAAGCATATTTTCTGGTTTTTTTTTTGTATTTTTTATATCCATTATTTATTTAATTATTTAATTTTGTATCTGAGATGGAGACTTTTTCTGTCGCCCTGGCTGGAGTTCAGTGGCACAATCTCAGCTTACTGCAACCTCTGCCTCCTGGTTCATGTGATTCTCCTCCCTCAGCCTCTTGAGTAGCTGGGGTTACAGATGCCTGCCATTACCCCTGGCTACTATTTTTGTACTTTTTGGTAGAGATGGGATTTTATTGTTGGCCAGCTGATTTTGAACTGCTGACCTGAAATGATCCACTACCTTAGTCTCCCAAAATGCTGGGATTACAGGCATGAGCCACAGTTCCTAGCCTATTTTATTTTATTTTATTTTTGAGACAGTCTTGTTCTGTTACCCAGGCTAAAGTGCAGTGGTATTATCTCCACTCACTACAGCCTTTCCATCCCAGGTTCAAGCAAGTCAGGTGCTTCAGCCTCTGGAATAGCTGGGATTACAGCCACATGCCACCACTCCCAGCTAATTTTTGTATATTAGTAGATGCAGGGTTTCACCATGTTGGCCAGGCTGGTATCAAACTCCTGACCTCATGTGATTTTTCCACCTTGACCTCCCAGTGTGATGAGATTACAGGAATGAGTCACCAAGCCTTGCCTGTTCCATTTATTTGCAAATGTTTTAATTGCTTTGTATAATTTTTATGATTGCTTTTGAAAATTGTATCATTCTCTTCATGCCATTGGATACATTAACGAGTGTCTAAAAAAGTCCCTAAAAGCCAGAAATAAAGATGTATGTGCCAATATTTCTTTTGTTTTTTAAAAAAGAAACCAGTAGTTGGCAATTAACATTTGTGTGTGTGTGTGTGACTCTCACTCTGTTACCTAGGCTGCAATGCAGTGGCATCATCGAGGCTCACTATAGTCTCTGCCTCCACAGTTCAAGCAATTATCCTGCCTCAGCCTCTCAACTAGGTAGGATTACAGGTACTTGTTACCATGTCTGCTAATGTTTTGTATTTTTGGTAGAGATGGGGTTTCACCATGTTGGTCAGGCTTGTCTTAAACTCCTGACCTCAGGTAATCCTCTCACGTTGTTCATCCAATGTGCTGGGATTACAGGCATGAGCCATCATGGATGGCTGCCAATTTATTTTTTATTTTTTGAGACAAAGTCTCACTCTGTCCCCCAGGCTGGAGTGTAGTGGCGTAATCTCAGCTCACTGCAACCTGTGCCTCCCAGGCTCAAGCAATTCTCTGCCTCAGCCTCCAGAGTAGCTGGGATCACAGGTGCTCACAACCACATCTCAGTAATTTTTTGTATTTTTAGTAGAGACGAGGTTTCACCATCTTGGCCAGGTTAGTCTTCAACTCCTGACCTTACGATTCACTCCTGTCACCCTCCCAAAGTGCTGGGATTGCAGGAATGAGCCACCACACCCAGTCACAGTTTACTTTTTATTTTTTTTATGCTTTTTATTGCATTTTAGGTTTTGGGGTCCATGTGATGAACATGCAAGATTGTTGCATAGGTACACACGTGGCAGTGTGATTTGCTGCCTTCCTCCCCATCACCTATATCTATATCTGGCATTTCTCCCCATGCTATCTCTCCCCAACTCCCCACCCCCTGCTGTCCTTCCCCTATTTCCCCCCAACAGATCCTAGTGTGTGTGCTCCCTTCCCTGTGACCATGTGTTCTCATTGTTCAATACCCACCTATGAGTGAGAACATGCGGTGTTTGATTTTCTGTTCTTGTGTCAGTTTGCTGAGAATGATGGTTTCCAGATTAATCCATGTCCCAAAGGCACAGTGTTATACCGGAGAGGAAGAAGACCTGTGTCAGATATAAGAAACAGACTTTTCTTTTTCTTCTATGTGGCTCTTTGCATTGTGCTCACCTGGGGCCCTTCACATACTTACCACATTTACAAATTTTTTACAACTGTATTTTGGTCAGTATGTTTTTGTTACATTTATATGTCCAGGAAAAAATTACAGCTTGTGGTCTGTTGCTATGTCATCTACATTACATTTGTAAAGTGTACTTATCTGAGTCTAGCAACTGAAGTAATGTGCTTTTATTGCTTCCTTCAGTTATGTGTTCTCATTTTGCCAAAGACCTTTGGCCAGAGCAGAGCACAAAAGATTCTTTCCAAAAAGTGATACTGAGAAGATATGATAAATATAAACATGACAATTTACAGATAAAAAATGACTGTGGAAGTGTGGATGCATCTAAGGTGCATGACAGAATTTATAATGGACTTAACCAAAGTTTGACAACTACCCAGAGTAAAATATTTCAATGTGATGAGTATGTGAAAGTCTTTCATGAATTTTCAAATTCAAATAGACATAAGATAAGACATACTGGGAAAAAAATTTCAAATATATAGACTGTGGCAAGAGTATTAACCAGTCCTTAACCCTTACTACACATAAGAAAGTTTATACTGGAGAGAAACCCTACAAATGTGAAAAATGTGGCTAAGCCTTCAGCTGGTCCTCACATATTAATATACATAAGATAATTCATATTGCAGAGAAACCCTACAAATGTGAAGAATGTGGCAAAGCTTTCTACTGATCCTCAAATCTTAATAAACATAAGATAATTTGTACTGGAGAAAAGCCTTACAAATGTGAAGAATGTGGCAAGGCCTTTAAGCACTTCTCTAGCCTTAATACACATAAAATAACTCATTCTGGAGAGAAACCCTACAAATGTAAAGAATGTGGCAAAACCTTTAAGCACTCCTCTAGCCTTGTTACCGATAAGATAATTCATACTGGAGAGAAACCCTGCAAATGTGAAGAATGTGGCACAGCTTTTAGGCAGTCCTCAAACCTTATTATACATAAGAGAATTCATACCAGAGAGAACCCCTACAAATATGAAGAATGTGGCAAAGCTTTTAAGCAGTCCTCAAACCTTACTATACATAAGAAAATTCATACTGGTGAGAAACCTTATAAATGTGAAGAATGTGGCAAAGCCTTTAAAAATTTATCACACCTTACTACACATAATTCACACTGGAGAGAAACCCTACAAATGTGAAGAATGTGGCAAAGCCTTTAAGTGCTCCTCTCAACTTACTACACATAGGAGAATTCATATTGGAGAGAAACCCTACATAGTGAAGAATGTGAAAAATCTTTTAAATGTTCCTCAACCCTTAATAATCTTAAGATAATTCATACTGGAGAGAAATCCCATAAGTGTGATGAATGTGGAATAGCCTTTAATCAGCCTTCAACTCTTACTAAATATGAGAATTTACATGAAACATAAACCTTACAAATATAATGTGATGGGCCAGGTGTGGTGGCTCATGCCTGTAATCCTAGCACTTTGCGAGGCCAAGGTAGGTGGATCACCTGACGTCAGGAGTTCAAGACCAGCCTGGCCATCATGGTAAAACTCCATCTTATTAAAAAAAAAGAGAATGTGGCAAAGCTTTTTAAGTAAGTTCTCAACATGTATTAATTCATACTGGACAGAAACCCTACAAGTGTGAAGAATGTGACAAACAACTTGTCAATTCTCAGCTTTCTTTTTTTTTTTTTTGTTTGAGATGGAGTTTTACTCTTGTCACAGAGGCTGGAGTGCAATGGCAAAATCTTGGCTCATTGCAACCTCTGCCTCCTTGGTTCAAGCCATTCTCCTGCCTCAGCCTCTCCAGTAGCTGGGATCACAGGTGCCCACGACCACAACTAATTTGTATAATTATAGTAGAGATGGTGTTTTGCTATATTTCCCAGGCTGGTCTTGAACTCCTGACTTCAGATGATCCAGCACCTCGGCCTCCTAAAGTGCTGGGATTACAGGCATGAGCCACCACACTTGGCCACAAGTTTTTTATTCTTTTTTTTTCTTTCCTTTTTTTTTGTGTCCATCACTGCTTTTTCTTAAAACTCAAAGTTTTCGATTCTTAAGAGACATGATGTGTTGGGATTCACTCAGGGTGGTGGCAGAGATATTAAGGGAAAATATTAGAAATAATTATAATGAGATGTTTGCATAGTTTTAGTACAAGTTTCGGCTGGAGGCAGCCAAAACCCCCTTTACATTTAGTTAATAAGAAAAGCAAATAGCTAGGGAATGTAAGGGAGTTCATCTGAATAGTTTACTCAATAACCTGTCATCACTCTGAGTGGCCTTCAGGGAAGGGGGAGGTCGACCAGGAAGATTATCCGTTAATGATGTTTACTCTGGGCCTTGGTAACTGCTTTAATTGTTCATAAAACCACTCTTGTAATGATATTAATTATCCACAAGCATGTTGATTTGGAATCTCTGTTATTAAATCTATACTGAATAAATGTGAGAAGGAACAAGTAGTGGTTATCGTTTAGCTGTGATTGCTCATTTTCTTTCTGTGAGCAGCTCATAATTCCTCAACTCAACTCATACACTATTTGTGTGTTTGAGTGTATTTATTTATCTGTCACTGAGTCATGGTCTGCAGGACAGACCCCGCAGTGTGTTGACTCCGACATGACCAATGACAATGGTGATAATTCATGCTGAAGAGGAACTCTGCAAAACTTAAAGATGCGACAGTGCTTTTAGCAACACCTCCAACTTTTCTATACATTCAAAAAATTATGGGCTTGGCGTGGTGGCTCATGCTGGTAATTGCAGAACTTTTGGGGGACTGAGGTGGGTGGATCACAGGGTCAGGAGATCAAGACCAGCCTGGTCAACGTGGTGAAACACAATGTCTACCAAAAATACAAAAATTAGTAGCTGAGCATGGTGGTACATGCCTATAATCTCAGCTACTGGGGAGACTGAGGCAGGAGAATCACTCGCAACAGGGAATCAGAGGGTGCAGTGAGCCAAATCATGCACTCTAGCCTGGTGACAGAGGGAGACTGCATCTCAAGAAAAAGAAAATTGTGGGAAACTCTAGAAATGTATAAAATGTGACAAAGCCTTTATGGTTGCCACACTTGATTGTAGGTAAGACAATTCATACTGGCAAAACTACAAGTATCAAGAATGTGGCAAAACTTTTAATCAGTGCTTATACCTTATTTCACAGAAAGCTATTATCCTTGAGAAAAATTGTACAAATATAAATATAGAAAAGCTATTAAGGCCTACTCACATCTTAAGACGGTTCATAGTTGATAAAAGCATTGAAAATGCAGTTGTCAAAAAATCTTTCTGAAAATATAAGCCTTTAAAGTTAAGAAGAGTGTTTTTTTTTTTAAAGAAAATGGGAAGGCTGGCACTGGTTGTCCAGCCCCAAGCACCCACCAGAAAAGAGTATTCTTAAGAACCATTACAAATATAAAGGGGACTGTAGTGCCTTGACTTGTATTACAAATCTTTTTGCACACATTTTGTACTACAAGAATACCCTAAAGAAGTTGTTCAAGCTTTGTTCAAATTCAGGGAATTGGCAGGATATTATGGCTCATGCCTGTAATCCTAGCACTTTGGGAAGCCGAGGCTGGTGGATCACGGGGTCAAGAGATTGAGAGAACACCTTGGCCAATATGGTGGAACCACATCTCTACAAAAGTTAGCCATACACGGTGGCACACACCTGACACACCTGTAGTACCACCTACTTGGGAGGCTTGGGTGCTGAGGCAGAAGAATCACTTGAATCCGGTAGGTGAATTTGCAGTCAGCTGAGATCACACCATTACACTCCAGCCTGCGTGACAGAGTGAGACTTCATCTCAAAAAAATTTAAAAAAGGACAGCTGCCAGATTAAATGTGATAATTTATGCACATCAGCTGCTAAAAGATACTTGATAATGAGAAAAATAATAAGATGAACGATGGCTCATTCCTATAATTCCAGCACTTTAGGAGGCTGAGGCGGTCAGATGATGAGGTCAAGACCATCCTGGTCAGCATGGTGAAACCCCTTCTCTACTAAAAGTAAAAAAAAAATTAGTTGGTTTTAATTTTTGTATTTTTAATAGACACAGGGTTTTACCACATTGTCCAGGCTAGTCTCAATCCCCTGAACGAGGTGATCCATGTGCCCTGGCCTTCCAAAGTGCTTGGATTACAGGCATGAGCCACCACATCTGGCCTAAAATAAAATATTTCATAATCAAACTTAAGTTTATCTCCCTCCCTCAGGCTGCTGAATTTTGGGCTACCCTCAGTCTGAGTCAACTTACAACCCCAATTTATGTTTCTCCTAACAACATGCCAACTTCAGTGTACAACATTCTCTGATCTGAAATCTTTCACCTGCCATTTGTCATTCCCCCCCTCATCTCCTTTCTAATCTTGTTTGTTCCTCCCTAGAAGAGAAAGCTGTTTTTCTGCCCCCGTTTTTGCAAGTCATAAAGATCTTACAGTTAGTTGGTACTTCCTTATGTTGCAATACGTTTTAGAATTAATTTCTTATACATAAATCTAACGTTTTACTGGGGCACGGTGGCTCATGCCTGTAATCCCAGCAATGAGAAGGGAGAGGTGGGTGGATCACAAGGTCAGGAGTTGAAGACCAGCCTGACCAATATGGTGAAATCCTGTCTCGTAAAAAATACAAAAACAAAATTGGTGGGGCTAGTGGCCCATGCCTGTCATTCCAGCTACAGTTTTACTGAGGCAAGAGAATCACTGGAACCAGGAAGCGAGGTTGCCGTGAGCTCAAAACATTCCAATAAGTTCTCTGGAAAAAGGAAAAGAAGCACAGATATTTTAAATAATACAGTGTGAGGGGATTATTCTTTGCTTCTTGTGGGAAATTTTTACAAATAGAAAACATTTTTTAACAGTGTTATACCATCCTTTTAATAAAATGATTAATTGAGGAACAGGGGTACACTTGAGGCCCTGCTTGAGACACGTGTGAAAAATGTCAGGGAAAATCAGTCCCTTGTGGGGTGGGAAAATAATTAAATGGCAGTAAATTAGACTGAGGAGGCTCTAGGCCCCAAATTCCTACTTCTAAAAAAAACTAAAACAAAAACAAAGTAAACTCAAGTGCATCTTTTGGTAAATTACTACATTAGAGGAAACAAAATTCAGGCTTAAACAACTATAAACTGCCAATTAAGCTCTGATTACATAACCAGTACATTTCCACCTTGATTGTACAAATTAAGAAACTATGTGACTACACCTAGCCCATTATGGAATTTGATTTTCTTCATCATACACCTTATAAATGTCTTTTCTTCGAGTCCCTCCTATGGACAACCACTACAAACTATAGCTGGGTACTCTGCAATTCCTGAATCACTCTTTGATTAAATTATTGGATATTTTTGTGGTGACTCCCATAATTTTTTTTTATGTAAACTTTTCACTTAGCCAAGCCTTAAAGTACTCACAGAACCAGGAGAAAACCATCTATACTGATTCTATGTACACTTTTGTGGTGGCACATACATTTGAAAAAATTTGGACTGAATATCTTATTATTATTTTTTGAGATAGAGTTTCACTCTTGTTACCCAGGCTGGGGTGAAATGATGCAATCTCAGCTCACTGCAACCTCTGCCTCCCAGATTCAAGCAATTCTCCTGCCTCAGCCTCCCAAGTAGCTGGAGTTACAGGCGAGTACCACCATACCAGATAATTTCTTTTTTTTTAAGTAAAGACAGGGTTTCACCAAGTTCAGGCTGGTCTCAAACTCCTGACCTCAGGTGATCCACCAGCCTCAACCTCCCAAAGTCCTGGAATTACAGGAGTGAGCCACCTCACCCAGCCAGACATCTTATTAATAGTAACAAAGGTCAAGACCTTGTTCACAAGCAGTTAATCACCCAAGTATTAAGTGATCTTCAGTTGGCAGAATAAATAGTTATTGTCCATGTCCCGAGGCACCAAAAAGGCTTTTCTTTTGAGAGTTGGGGAAATAACCTAACAGATGAGATAGTCAAACAGGCTGCCACTTCATCTAAAATGCCTATTTTTTACTTCACTCCTTGTCTTCCTCCCCCTGTTACAATCCCTATTTTATCTGTTGTAGAGAAAGAGAAATTAACAAGAATAGAAAATACAGAAAGAAAATGGGTATTACCAGATCAAAGAGAAATGCTATCCAATCCCCTCTTGAGGAAAGTCCTGTCTCACTGGCATCAAGGGACTCATTGGGGACCCCAGGCCATGTGTAATGCAGTCCTCAAGAGTTTATGGATTTATAGGAATTTGTACCTTAGCCAAACAGATTTCGGACAGTTACTTACTATGCAAGAAAACTAATAAATAAACTGTAAAGAAATTATCCCTTGGGAGAAGAAATCCAAACTTAAGGCCATTCCCAACTATCCAAATTGTTTACACAAAGATGCCTCCAATAAGTTGTCTAAAATACTTGCTAGTAATAGCAGATCACCTCACTCAATGGGTCAAAGCTATTCCCTTTTCAAATATAACAGCCAATAATGTAGTTAAGATGTTAATTAAAAATATGGTGCCCAGGTTTGGGCTAATACAAAATATTAACTCAGACAATAGAACCCATTTCACCATACACATCATTAAAAAGCTATCCCAAACTCTAGACATTAGATGGTAATATTATATTCTGTGGCACCCACCTTCATCAGGGAAAAGAAAAAGAAAAAATCACACCCTAAAGAACTACCTAACCAAGTTAATTTTAGAGACTCAGTTATCATGGGACCAAATGACTTTCTATTGTTCTGTTAAAAATTTGACCTGCCCTCAAAAAAAATTGGTCTTTCCCATTATAAAATGCTCTATGAAATGCCTTATTTACACTCCACTGCTAGCATTTCCTCATTTAAAACAAAAAAAATCAATGTCTTAAAAATTATATACTTGGTCTATCTTCTACTTTTTCTTCTCTTAAAACCAAAGGTTAAAACACAAGCACCATGCCTGGAGTTCCCAGTACATCAACACCAGCCTGGGGATCACATCCTCATCAAAAGCTGGAGAACGAAAAAACAAGCCAGCCTGAAAAGGACCCCACCAAATTCTTAACGACTGAAACCACAGTTTGAAAAACAAAAAAGGATGGACACATCACACCCGAGTCAAAAAAGTGCCACTCCCTCCAGGATCATGGGCCCTCGTTTTAGGGGAGAACCCTACCAAACTAAATCTGAGAAAAGTTTAGCTTGCTTTCAACTGTTCTATTACTCCTTCTTCTTTTCCCCTTCTTTTTCTTTTCTTTTCTTTTTCTTTTTCTTTTCTTTTTTTTTTTGAGCTGGAATCTTGCTATGTCGCCAGGCTGGAGTGCAGTGGTGCAATCTCAGCTCACTGCAACTTCCGCCTCCCGGGTTCAAGTGATTCTTCGGCCTCAGCCTCCCGAGTAGCTGGGAACTCAGGCTCGTGCCACCACACCTGGCTAATTTTTTGGTATTTTTAGTAGAGATGGGGTGTCAACATGTTGGCCAGGATGGTCTCGATCTCTTGACCTCGTGATCCACCCACCTCGGCCTCCCAAAGTGCTGGGATTACAGGTGTGAACCACCACGCCCAGCCTTCTTTTCCCCTTCTATTGCTTGTTTATCCTCTGGTTATTAATGTAACTAGGTTGGGCTCACCTTAAACCATTACCTTTAATGCTTGCCTCGTTATGCCTTGTGAAAATCTCCAGGGTGAAAAACAGCTCTCAGCCTCAGAGAAATTTCTCTGTCCCTTTCAGACAGGAGACTTCCCCTATCTTGACTCCTGTTTTTTTGACAAATGTGAAAAAACAAGCCTGTCACAGCTGGAGTGATGTTTTATGAACAACTGAGTATCAGGGAGGGACCTCATCAATGGGTGGTTGTATGTCCTTAAAGCCATACATTCACTTTGCTGAAGAAAACACCCCTTTCAATTGCCAATTTAACCAATGTAATCCAGTAGAAATTTCTATTTTTACTCCCACTTCGATTGATCCTAACCCCATTTTGAGCTGCTTCTATGATGTAAGAGCCAACTTTGCCGGCACAAATCTCACAGGGTTTTTCAAAATGCGGTTAATCAATTATTTGCCCCCTTCCCTCTCTTCTCCTAAGCTCTCCTCTAACCAGACTGTCTTCCCTTCTATACCTAATGATAAGACAAAAATAGATATTGTAAAAATAACTAATTTAAGACCAAGTTTGACAATTTAAACAAGATATCAAGATACAAATGCCTGGTTAAAATGGATCAAATATTCTGTCCTCACCTTAAACCAAAGCAATTGTTATACTTGTGTGCATGGCCAGCCAGAGGCCCAGATTGTCCCCTTTCCACTTAGATTGTCTTCCAGTTGACCAGGCATAAAGTGTATAGTAGCTCTTTTCCTTTTATTTAATTTTTAATTTTTTAAATTTTTTTAGAGATGGGGTTTCGCCATATTGGCCAGGATGGTCTCGAACTCCTGACTTCAAGTAATCCACTCACCTCAGCCTCCCAAAGTTCTGGGATTACAGGCATGAGCCACCGTGCCCAGCCTAAGTAGTTCTTTTCCAGGACCCCACAGCCTAGGGTAATAAATCCTTCTGAGCTCTCTCTCTCTGCTATTCCTGAAGTCCAACATCCTGTGGGTCAGCCCCTGAGAGCCATATAGCCTCCATCTCCTAGTGTCAATTTTATCTGTGTCTCTCATGACAAGGGGAAAACTTGGCATTTCTTAGAGACCTAATGGGATACACTGAGCTTAAGCCTTTCCAAGAGCTTATCAGTCTGCTCTTGTTCCTCCTGGAGCATACCATACGGTGGTATCGTGGCAGGCCCTTACTGGACACTGCCAAGTAACTGGAACGGCACTTGCACTCTGTCCAATCGGCTGTCCTTTTCACTCTGGCATTTCATCAACTAGGAAAAGAAAAACCACCACACTCTAACACACGAGATGCCACTTTGGGGTGTTTTGACTCTCAAATTTATTGAGACATAATTGGAGTCCCACGGTGGGTACCTGATAAATTCAAACCCCAAGACCAAATAGCTGCAGGATTTAAAACAATATTTCCATGGGTAACTATTAATAAAAATGTAGATTATGGTATTCAGAGACCAGAAAAGAAAAAAAATGTAGATTAGATAAATTACATCTATTATAATCAACAGCAGTTTATTAATTACACCAGAAATGCTGTCAAAGAAATAGCTGACCAATTAAAGCCTACTAGCCAGATAACTTAGAAAAACAAAATGGTACTAGACATTTTGCTAAAAATGGAGGAGTTTGTGTTACGATTAAAACTCAGTGTAGCATCTTTATCCCGAAAATACTGCCCCAGTCTGAACATAACAAGGACCTTACAAGGACTTACCACTTTCTCGAATAAATTACCTAAAAATTCTGGAGTCACTAACTCGTTTTTAGAACAGCTAGAGAGATGGCTAAGTAAATAAAAAGAAATCATAGCCTCGATGCTTATTTCTCTTACAGCTGTAATAGGTTTTCTCATTCTTGTTGCATGTTCTGTCATACCGTGCATCCATAGGCTAGTACAAAGACTTATATAAACAATACTTACTAAAACCTCCCCTAGTTCTACTTCACCTTATTGAGATAAACGTTTCCTACAACAAAATTCATCTTCAAAGGTTTAGCCTGTTAACTTCCTTGTTGTTTGTTCTCACAATCAATTTTCTTTTTCTCTATGTTGCCTTGCCCCTGGTTACTGTAACAACCTTCCTTCCTGTCAACTCTAATCAATAACTCACATCTGTTCCCTTGGTTACTCACTCTGTACCCATTCCAACCTTCAAAACCCCAAGTCCCCCTACTGTGACTCACACATCCCCCTTCCCATCGTTATTTGGAATAATATTCACAAATAGCCAATCAGGTCAGTTTAGATTGTGTAGTCTGATCCCAGCCCATAGGGGAGTTGTCTTGACGTTAAAAATAAAAACCCTGGGCCGGGCAATCCCAGCACTTTGGAAGGCGGAGGTGGACAGATCACCTGTCGTCGGGAGTTTGAGACCAGCCTGACCAACATGAAGAAACACGATTTTTACTAAAAACACAAAATTAGCCAGGCGTGGTGCCGCATGCCTGTAATCCCAGCTACTCAGAAGGCTGAGGCAGGAGAATCACTAAACCCAAGAGCCAGAAGTTGTGGTGAGACAAGATCATGTCACTGCACTCCAGCCTGGGTGACAAAGTGAGACTCCTGCTCCAACCAACCAACCAACAAACAAACCATTCCCTCCTTTGTTCAGGGTGCTCTTACAATCCTGATGAATACAAACAACACCCTTTTGCAGAAGTAAGTTGCCTTCCACCCGCCCCCCCAGATGGAGTCTCGCTCTGTCTCCCAGTCTAGAGTAGCGCGATCTCAGCTCACTGCAAACTCTGCCTCCAGGGTTCAAGCTATTCTGCTGCCTAATCTCTCAAGTAGCTGGGACTATAGGCATCCACCACCACGCCCTGCTAATATTTGCAGTTTTAGTAGAGACAGGGTTTCACCATATTGTCCAGGCTGGTCTGAAACTTATGACCTCATGATCTGCCCGCCTCTGTCTCCCAAAGTACTGGGATTACACACGTGAGCCACCGCACACAGCCTGTAAATTGCCTTACTAAAATAAACTTTTGCCTGAGTACTGGTTTCACGTTGCAAAACCGAACATTTTACTTCCAATGGTATTATTAATATGACAACAAAATACTTCTGTTCACCTTTTATTTTATTTATTTATTTATTTATTTTTTTGAGACGGAGTCTCACTCTGTTGCCAGGCTGCAGTGCAGTGGTGCGATCTCGGCTCCCTTCAACCACCACCTCCCGTGTTCAAGTGATTCTCCTGCCTCCGCCTCCTGAGTAGCTGAGACTACAGGCATGTGACACCACGCCCAGCTAATTTTTGTATTTTTAGTAGAGACAGGGTTTCACCATATTGGCCAGGATGGTCTTGAACTCCCAACCTTGTGATCCGCCCACCTTGACCTCCCAAAGTGCTAGGATTACAGGCATGAGCCACCATGCCTGGCCTAAGGGAACATTTTTAATATGGCACATCATAAGTTCTTGCTGAGAATTCTGCATGGCAAATAAGGAGCTATGACATAGAGAGTGTAGAGAAGGCTCTGGAATATAGGAAATAAATAATTTTCAGAGACCCTTGATCATTGTACGAATTTTAGAAATTAGTTGCACCAAACTCATTAGGGAGGAAAAACACAAGTAGAGAAGTAAAAGTTTGTGAGTACTAAGCACATGGCACTCCAGAAGGCAGAGTGGACACAGCTCTTGATCGGAGACATGTTTTTCAGAAGAAAAGCCATTTTTTTCCTTTCTCCTCCTTCTTTGGAATTCCTTCTCAGATGACGATCTCTGGATAAATTACACCTACATCTTGCGAATATGCCTTTCAAGGTGTCAGTACCACATGTTTACCAGCTAACATGACATTAACTAGCAGAAAAACACAGAGTCCACCTATTTTTGTCCTTTAAGAGAGAAGAGATTCAGAAACAATGAGCTGCTCCACGAAGATAGAAATACAAGTTTCTCCTTTCCTGTCCTCAGGTGCCCTCCCCTGCCACAGACACCAGCAATTTCTGCTACAGTAATAGAAATATGCTCCACACTGACCTGTCCCTATGAAACCCAAACACTGCAGGCCCTGTGACCAGCCTTTAGTTCAAAGGTGGAACTTAACTCTCATGAATGTATCTTGAAGCCCTCATACCTGATTCTGGCCTCACCTTTGAGTCACCTGAGGCACTTCATTAAAACAACTTGGATGCTTTCACCCAGAATAATAAACAGAAGCTGTGGAGAGGGCACAAGAGATTTCTGCAAATTGGCCATGTGATCCTAATGAGAAGCCTGGGTTTATAACCACTAAGCTAAGCATTGCCTCTTAAGCTTTAATAAGATTATAAACCACTTGGTAATGTTGACCCCACTCTACGTCATGTGATTTTGCAGGTTTGGAAAGGGTCCATGGATGGGTGTTCAAACAAGTCCCCTGTCAATGCTGATGTTGCTCCCCCTCGGCTCATTTTTAGCTTTAGTTAGAGAAAGCAGGCACAGCACAGAGTCCCTTCCACTTAGCACTCCTGTCATAACCAAATATTTCTGGTACAAAAAAACAATAACCCATCTCCATCCTAAAGGTTTCTATTCTTTGCTGGCTTTTTAAAATATACAGAGGAAACAAAAGGCCACAATGTCTGAATACATCTGGATTTAAAAAACCACATGGACACATGTAGTAATGCAATGTATATTAACCAGGTACTATGCACTCAAAAGTATGATATAGAACACTGTGCTGGGCCTAACACATTATAAAAAAGCTGGTACTAAGGGTTTAATGATTTCCAGGATTTAGATAAAGGGCCCAGCATTTTTATTTCTTGTT